>JAJOZX010001668.1:732500-831593 GCA_023014485.1 Bathynomus jamesi | reverse complement strand
TTTCTTCAGGGCCTACAATTTGTCTTCACGTAAGATCTACAGACCACCTGCAGAAGCAATCTTTCGAGGCCCAACCGGAATCACTTCGGGCCTGCGGTTTGCCGGGTCGGCCTTCAGTTTCTCCACGTTCCTCGAGATATCTTCCGCACCACAGGCCTACGCCTGCAATATCACAAGGCCAGCCTGCACCTCGAGAAGTAACATCACCTCAGGCCTCCACGAAGCCTACATCCATCATCTCAAGAGGCTTAACGGACAACGACAACTAGAATCTGCGTAATAGGTTCGTCTTCAACCCTCCTTCAACAGAGTTTCCATCGTCCCGGTAAGATAAGTGCATCCTTTTCTAAGTACTCTGGTGAAGCCTACATCAGCTTACCGCCGAACGATAGACTATACCCCAAGTGTAATTAAGCGTTCCAATTAACTCTCGTGAAAGAACGCAGTAGGCCTATCATCCAATTCAAGTGTCATTTCAATACCTTATTCCGCGTATCATCCGTCATTATGTTCAATTCATATATTTATGCGAAAACTAAATATTCGCTTGACTTAATCATTTAACATCACATAATGTTCTTATATATAAATGATATTTGTGCAAGCATTTTAATCCATTATTATTAGGCCACATCAATTATTCTATGTGCATCCATGCAATCATTTAGCCTACTTAATCAGTGTCAAGTATTTCATTCAATGTACCAAACGCACGTGCATTCTTTATATCAGTTACTAGGCCCATTCAATGTTACGTGTCGCATGCCATTTACATACCACCGATGAGTATTACATTATTTATTACGTGTCAATTAAGCTATTAACATTTCATCTTATTACCTAAGTCCATGTCATAAGCACAACGTAAAACTACCAATTAATTACTGTCAATTCTTTGTTATATCACAGTGAATAAAATAACGGATTTATTTTCATAATAAACTACAAAACCCATAAGGTGTCTTTTATAACCTTAACATTAATTTGCTTGAGCGTAAATCAAGCTGGTGACCCTCGCTGCCATTTCGGTCACTTCCAATAGTATGGTGGATCTACTCAAATAGCCTTTCATTAATAAGCAATCAGTCAGTCATTGCATCAATTAATCATTGCATACAATTAAATCATTATCACCTTAAAAGGTTAAAAACTAGGTCCACTATATATTATATATATATATATATATAATATATATATATATATATTATATTGTTGCATATGGGATATGATAAGGAAATTCATTACTTAATGAAAGGCTGATTTAGCCTATAAGTAATTTGTTCATAGGAAACAATCATGTGATGCCTATGTATATATTTAAGTTCAGTTTTTAACTTTATTAGTTATGACAATATTGAAAACAATACATAGCAGTCGAGAGAGGTTCTTTCTGTGTAGTCTGGGACGGATGTGGGTCAAATGGACCTTAGCGTTAACCTTTTTGGTCGACGATTCACCTGTGTTTCGAGTTTATACCTTTGGATACTTCTGACTTTCTTTTTCTTGGTTATTTTTGTATATTTATTTTCTATATCATTTGTTTTTTTCGTCTGGTATTGGATTAATGGGGTTTTACTTATTTCTTTTACTAAGCCATGGATTAATATGAAGATTCAAGTGTATTTCTTGTATTGTTAATTTTTGATTCGTTTCGCATCTAAATGTATTGAAATGATTCGAGCAATTAAGGAGAACGTTATGCTGTCTCTTGTAGGGCAGTATAAAGCTTTCTCTTAGTGTGTGTGTGTGTGTGTGTGTCATTTCTCGTTCAGCGTTGTGAGAATGCGTGTGTGGTCATTACAAATTTGGACTCGTTACTCATTTTTGTATTTCTTGGAATAAAAAGAGTTGTTTTAATGAAGACATTGTGTGTGTGTATTATATATATATATATATATATATATACTGTGTATATGTATATACATATATATATATATATATACACACACACACACAGAGACGATTGACAAAAGTAAATAGACACTTTCGATGTATTTTACTTTGTTTTTATAAAAGTATATATTTATAGAATTGTCTTGTACATTTATGTAAGAATGTATATAAATGTGTGTGTGTGTGTGTATGTGTGTGTATATATATATATATATATATATATATATAGTATACTGTTATTTTTTTATTGCATTTTCTGTGGAGTGCTTCAGATGAATCATCTGCTTCTAACGTGTATCGAATTTGGACTCGGTACGCACTTTCCTATTTCTTGGAATAAAAAGGGAAGTTGCTTTAATGAAGACATTTTATATATTTATATATATAAAACCCCTCCCCCTTGTTGCACAATCCCTCCCCTTCATTGCAGCTTGAGAGATAACCCTCCCCCTTCATTGCAGCTTTAGGGATAACCCCTCCCCCTTGTTGCATAACCCATCCCCTTTACAACATTGATCAACATTTGCAACATTGCAATCGCACTCTACTATTTTGCGGTCATAGTACAGGGTGTCCATAAATGTTTACCCTGAAAACAGTATGCTCTCATGTTTTAATGACGAGTCTTACATCCGTTTTCTTTTTACAGGTGATCTCGTACACGCATAGAGTTTCTGTGCTGGTGTGTTTCGTCTACCGCATTCGCCGCTAGGAGCGCTGTAGTAGCTGTTCAGTTAAGATGGCGTCTGTGACAGAGAAGGCACAATGTGTTGTGTGGCTTGCAGAAACAAAATCTTCTGTCAGTGTTCAGCGAAGGTTCAGAACAAAGTATGGAAAGAATCCACCTGATGTGAAGTTAATTAAATCGTGGATGAAAAAATTCTTGGAAACTGGAAACGTGGAAAAGGGAAAGAGCAGTGGTAGACCATCAGTTTCCGATGGGACGGCGGTAAACATTCAAACTGCATGTTGTTCGTGAAACTCTCGACGCAACATTTCCAAATCGATGGATTGGCCAATCCCATGGCCCCAAGATCACCAGACATTACCCAGCTGGATTTCTTTCTCTGGGGTCATGTTAAAGATTTGGTTTATGCAACAGTTGTTCCAGATATCAGGACATTGCGAGAACGCATTACGGATGCAATTGCAACAGTTAACCCACAAATGTTGGAAAATGTGTGGCGTGAGTGTGAATACCGTTTAGACGTTTTACGTGCCACTAGGGGTGCACATTTGGAAGCTTATTAAGTTCATTAACTATGTATCAAATTTTGTATGTTTATCTACTTATGATTAAAACTGTGTTTGAATACGAGTGTTTATTTAAAAGTTATAGCATGCTTTAATCAGGGTAATCATTTATGGACACCCTGTAGATTCAAATATTTACATTGAAATCTCCTAAAATGGAGGTTTCAGCAAAGGGAGAAAGGGAAAGAATGTATTTCACTTTGGAAGTGAGGTAGTGAAAGAATTTTGGATAGTCAGTAGAATTAGGAGAAAGGTAAACAGCGCAGATGTATTTAGTTTGAGATTGGCATGTAAGCCGTAGCCAGAGGGTATAGAATTCAGAAGATTCGAGTTTGGGAAGTTAGGTCATTGCCTACATATACACAACATCCACCTTTGGAGTGAAATTGAGTATAGAGAAAGTAAGAGGGTACAGAAAATGGGTTGCTGTCACTCATCCCAGTCACCTGAGTTTCAGTGAGGAAAAGAAGATGAGGGGTTTCGAGGAGGAGAGATGATGTTCAACAAATTGAAAATTTGAGAAAAGGCCACGAATGTTGCAGAAGTTTATGAAAAGTGAATCAGACAGAGGTCCAGTCCAGAACATCTCGAATGGGAGGGGGGGCAGCAGATCCAGCCCCGCTGCCCGGGTCTGTGTTCCCGGTATCGGCGGGGGGGAGCCAGAAGTGGGGACATTTATGGTCCCCTCCCCAGGGGACTCCGAGGCTCTTGAAGTTAATACCATTTTTTTTTTTAGTTTTGAAAAGATTATGTAGTGTGTAAGATGCATGTGTATTAGGGTGGATCGATTTTACATTTTTTTCGATTTCCATATTCTAATAGAGACAAAAACTTGCGCATGCATGAGAAAATAGCCTCTGCAAAATCTTAGCTTAATAGGTAATCATCTTCTGCCCCCGGCAGAGCGATGAAAATCATATTTTAGTAGTCAAAAACGTATTTTTCTTATAATTTTTAAAATATTTCAATATGCGTGTGTGTTTTTCATGCCTAAGCAACGATATAAATGCTATGGGAAATATATAAATGCATTATTTAAGACAAAGAGCCGATCTGAAAATATGTATATAAATTACCTATTTTCAGATCGGCTCTTTGTCTTAAATAATGCATTTATATATTTCCCATAGCATTTATATCGTTGCTTAGGCCTGAAATAACACACACGCATATTGAAATATTTTAAAAATTATAAGAAAAATACGTTTTTGACTACTAAAATATGATTTTCATCGCTCTGCCGGGGGCAGAAGATGATTACCTATTAAGCTAAGATTTTGCAGAGGCTATTTTCTCATGCATGCGCAAGTTTTTGTCTCTATTAGAATATGGAAATCGAAAAAAATGTAAAATCGATCCACCCTAATGTGTATGTAGTGAGGAATAGGGAGAGAAGTGTGTTTGAGAGCATGATGGACTGCTCACAGGTAGATGAGACACGGAAAAAGATCAGCGAAGGAGGACAGTGACAGGAGAAACGGGAGTTCAAGTACTTCCTATCTACTGTCTAATGTCCCCCCCGAGAGTACTTCCCTGGTCGATTGGTGTCTACAATCTCCTCCTCATGGACAATCTCTACGACTGAGGTACCACCAGCCAAAATATGCCCCCTCTAACATCATGTTCATCTTAGAGTCACTTAAATCTCTTTTAAGGGCTATTTTTATATTTAATTTGAAAGAAAAGCAAAAATTAACCTCAGTATATTCAAATATTAAGTGTTGTAGATATAATACGGATCCATAGATCGATTTGATACAGGATATAACGCCTTATCGTGAAATGCGAAATAAGAACGAGAGACCTACAGGCGTGTCTAAACTTTTGGCGGGTAGTTTATACGTATATATAATGTTTTCAGCAAAAATCGATGCACTCATGGGTCCGAAAGTGGTTAAGAAGAAATAGAAAACAAATAACAATAATAATGTTGAATGTACAGTACTAATACAAAAACTTGTACAGGTAATCGGCTAACAAATGCATCCCCGACAAATGTCCAAACTAAGAATATTTAATATTCATTGGCAAAGAATTGTTTTGCTATGCGTGTGGATGTAAGATCATAAAAGCACAACTTCGTCTCATTCAGTATGAGCAAACGTTTTTCGATAAATTCATTGTAAATTCAATGAACGCTGTCATTGTTTTCTATTCAGCTTAGTAGAGAAAATTTGTTTTATCACTCGAATACACCAAGGTACGATGAAGAGAATTCTCTAGTATGCTACAAGTCTATTCATCTCATGATATAAGTAATAACAAATTGCAAGAAATATCCTCCTGTGATTATAATAAAAATGTTTAGGGTTGTTTAACACATTTCGTAACGGCAAAGGTCATGTGATGGAGGGGATCTACAGCTTTAGGCGGAATCCAACCACGGGTCGCTACATCATCTGAACGCAGAGGAGGGTCACCCATTCAACTACTGAACAGACCCAACGTCGCTCAACCTCGCTGATTTAACGGGAGCGGCGTAGCAACGTGTCCGCAACGTATCCCTCCTCCTATGAGAAGTCTTTAAACTGTTTTACTCACTTAGAATACTTACTGCTTTACTCTTGCGGGAATGCAAACTTGATCAAGAGGAATTAAATTGGAAAGTTCCTTCAGACTCGCGATGAAGCGAAGCTTTCTCGCAAATTTTGAACTGTTGAAATACAATATAAATTAGGAAAATGAACCTTTATTATTCTTTTAAAATGAAGTTCACAAAATTTTATGTATTTGTATAAAAAACGAACTTAAAAATCTTATGTTAAGTTACCAGTTCTTTGTAAGTAGATTTTATAATTTAAAATAAACAAAAAGTTTTATTTAGTTTTTTTACGTCTGGCTAAACTATATTTTCAGTTTTCAAAATATATCTTAAAAACAGTTATTTCATTCCTCAGAATGGGTCTGAAGCAAAATTAATTTTCTTTGCTGGTAAAATATCTGACATCTGTTTTAAATATGTAAACTCCAAATCATTAAAATATACGGCGGAAAAGCCTTACAGAAATGCTAATTACTATGCAAAATGTAATTTTTATGTAACTTTCATTTACCCTAGCTATAGTTTACTATACACTTTCATTAACGACATATTATTTACTTTAAATTTTTCTGTAATAAATATTGTACAGGTTAAAACGAAGATTGCAAAATTAAACCCTAAGTTAATACCAAATTACTGCATTTTAAGTTTGAACTAGGCCAGAATCTTCTCCCAAGAGTGAGAATCTCAAAGAAAGCAATTCTCAAATTGATCCATTCCCACTCTATTCTCGTGGATATTGAGTTTCGAGACCACTTAATTTTTGGATACCTGAGTGGCCGAAAGTTGTTCACGTGGGAAATAACTAACCAACCTAAAACGAGCACCTAATCTGGAGGAAATTGTAGACACCAATCGACCAAGGAAGCAGGGAAGCAGTGCCGTCTTAAGGCGCAGGATGGGGGACCCCTAACGGGGCTGCAGCCCAAGGCCAAAGATCTGCCAGGGGCCACGACAAATAAGTGAGATTACGGATATCAGGGTCCCTTATAAAATAGAAAATGGTGATGGACATGATATTACGTTTAAGGGATAAATAATTAACTTTTAATAGCCGGCTTAAATTTTCGAATCCTCGCTTGTTACTCGGTTAATAACACGAGTTACATTAGACTTACGGCTGGACAGTATTCGGACTTGCAGACAAAAATAAAAGCTATTAATAAATTGGCTGTTTTTGTCCCCTGCGCTGGATATTCATTAAATTTTGTTGGAGACAGGGCTGCAGGAATATGCAGTTTGCAAGTTGCGTCATATTTTGATTTTGTGCAGCGATTATATACCTTCTTTACTGCATCGACTTATCGTTGGCAAGTGTTGGTTTCTTCTATCGGCCGTAATCATAAAATTGTAAAACAACTATCTGGAACTCGATGGTCCGCATGTGCCGATGCAGTCACGGCTCCAAATGATAGTTATGACGAGATCCAAACAGGTCTTTATACTTTGATTAATAATAATTGTCAAACAAGGGAAACAACATATGATGCTGAAAATCTCAAAAAGAAAATGAACAAATATGAGTTAGTTTTCTTGACAATTTTATGGAAAGACATTCTTAACCGTTTTAATGAAACAAGTAAAATTCTTCAAAAAGAGGATTCAAACTTATCTGTTGCTGTCTGCATTCTTCGGTCATTGCTGTCTTATAGTCAGGATCTAAGAAACCATTTTGAAGAATATGAGTGCAAGGCAAAGAGAAAATGTCCCAATGGGTTGCCATATTACATTTTTTGACGGAGCAGCCAGTAACACCATTCTTCAAGTTAGTTATAAATTCCAAGTTGAAACGTACCTGCCATTCATTGACTCGCTGATGTCTAACATCAAAAAACGAACTGAAGCAAACGAAGAAATTAATAAACATTTTGGATTCCTCCAGAAACTTAATGATATGGATGCCGCTGAAATTACTGAAAATTGTGTAAGACTTGTCTTAATTTACAACAAAGATTTGGAGAAAGAAGAACTTATATCTGAGTGTCAGCAATTTAAGCTTTATATATCAAAGGAAAAAGAGCAAACACTTTCAAGTATTTATTCAACATTAAAGCATGACAAACTGGAAGCAACATTTCCTAACATTGAAATTGCATTACAAATTTTCCTTTCAATGATGGTCACAAACTGCAAATGTGAAAGATCTTTTTCAAAGATGAAACTTATTAAGAATGAGCACCACAGTTGCATGGTTCAGCAAAGACTGAACGCTCTCTCCTTGATGTCAATCGAATCAGATATACCGTTTAAATTCGATTTTGTTGACATTATTTGTGATGTTGCTAATAGAAACTCAAGAAAGGAACATATGGAGAATAGTAGATAACTGAAATATTTGTTTAGAAATTAAATAAAAAGGTTTGAATGTTCAATAAAAACATAACGTATTACGCATTGTTTCATTTGTCTGTATTTGTATTTTTTGTGTGACATTTATGGGTGGGCCCCCAATTTACATTTAGCCAAGACCCACAATATCCTTAAGACGACACTGCAGGGAAGTACACCAGGGAGACGTTAGACAGAAGATAGGGAGTACTGGAACTACCGTTTCTCCTATCACTGTCCTCCTTAGCTGACGTTTTTCCGCGTCTCGTCTACCCTATGAGCAGTCCAGCACGCTCTCAAATACACACTTCTCTCCCTACTCTTCACTATATATACAAACATCATCTTACACACTACATAATCTTTCCAAATTTTAAAAAATGCCAACTTCAAGAGCTCCGGAGCCCCTTGGGGAGGGGACCATAAATGTTCCCACTTCTGGCTCACCCGCTGCCGATACCGGGAACACAGGCCCGGGCAGTGGGGATGAATCTGCTATCGTCCATTCGAGATGTTCTGCGCTTCTGCCTGATTCACTTTTCATAAACTTCTGTAACATTCGCGACCTTTCCTCAAATTTTCAATCTGTTGAACACCACATCTCCTCCTCTAAACCTCATCTTCTTTTCCTCACTGAAACTCAGGTGTCTGGGACGACTGACAGCAATCTCTTTTCTGTACCCTCTTACTTTCTCTATACTCAATTTTACTCCAAATTTGGATATTGCGTATATGTACGGAATAACCTAACTCGAATCCTCCAAATTCTATACCCTCTGGCTACGGCTTATATGCCAATCTCAAACTAAGTACATCTGCGCTATCTACCTTTCTCCTAATTCTACTGACTATCCAAAATTCTTTAACTATCTTATTTCCAAACTGGAATACACTCTATTTCACTCGTCTTCTGCTGAAATCTCCATTTTAGGAGATTTCAATGTTCACCACCACCTTTGGCTTTCCTCTAATTTTACTAACACCCCCGGTGAACTAGCTTACAGCTTTTCTATCTTCAATGATCTAGAGCAGATTGTACAGCACTCAACTCGTATCCCTGATCGCCTTGGAGATAGGCTCTACATTCTGGATTTATTTCTCACTTCTCATCCTTCTTCTTACTCTCTGAAACATTTTTCTCGTTGGGCTCCTCCGACCATAATCTTATGTCTGTTTCCCGTCCTATCGTTCCAATTCGGCCTTTCTATCCTCCCAACAGTAAACGCCTTTAGCACTTTGGTGCCGTTGATTGGGAGTCCCTCAAGCTGTATTTCTGTGATTTCCCATGGAATAAATACTGCTTCCGTGACCGGGGCCCTTCTGAGTGTGCTGAGTGTATCAAGGGTTCTGTCGGGCATGAAAGCATACATTCCGTATTCTATTCATACTACTAATGCAAAAACACCTTGGTTTAACTTTATTTGTTCTAATGTTATCCGCAACAGAGAGGAGTCTTTCAGAAGGTATCGTCGCTATCCAACTCCTGACTCTCACTCAGCTTATATTTCTGCCCGAAATCGTGCAAAATCTGTTCTTCAACTCGCCAAAAATTCCTTCATTTCACAAAAATGTGAAAACCTATCCAATTCTAATTCTTCTCCCTCTTTCTGGCATCTAGCTAAGAACATCTCCAGCAACTTTACTTCCTTTTCTTTCCCTCTTCTTTTCCATTTCGATGGCTCAGTTGTCGTCTCTTCTCCTGATAAAGCTGAACTCTTCACCCAAACTTTCGTCTCCGTCCAGTGCTATTCTTCCATCTCCTCCTCCCTCTGACTTTATGCCTGAAATTAGAATCTCTTCCAAAGATGTTCTTTCCTATCTACGCTCAACTCTAGGAAGGCGTACGGTCCTGATGGTGTTCCTCCTACTGTTCTCAAGAATGTGCTTCTGTGCTGACACCCTGCCTAGGCAAATTCTTTCGTCTTTGTCTTTCATCTGGTACTTTTCCTACCTGGTGGAGATTCGCTTTCATTCAGCCTGTCCCAAGGAAAGGCGACCACTCTCAACCCTCCAACTATCGTCCAATTGCTTTGATTTCTTGACTTTCTAAAGTTTTGGAATCTATCCTCAATAGGATACTTGTCCTTAGTAGGACAGCTGTCTTCTCACAATCTTCTTTCAGATCGTCAATATTGGTTCCGCAAGGGACGCTCCACTGGCGATCTTCTTGCATATCTCTCTGACTCTTGGTCATCGTCTTTCGGGATTTCGGTACAACTTTGCTATTATGCTAGACGTATCAAAAGCTTTTGATAGAGTCTGCCACAAATCTTTAATTTCGAAATTGCGTTTTAGCCCAGACTTACTCCGATTGGTCCGATGGATGAAATGGGTGGAGTATTGAAATCTGTTGGCCCTGAAACTTAATATTAACTCGACTTCCCACTTTGTTACAATTTTCATGCAAAATACCCCCTTCGAGTCTACAAATGTGGCATGGTCTTTTTACCTTTTCCAAAATGAGAGAACTCTTTTTTTTCCAGAATTTGGTATTACCACTCGCGCACCACGGATTGGAATGGGGATGACATTGACAAGGAAGTATAACCAGGTAGGTTTTGTAATTTATGTAAAATCCGTACAATATTAAGAAGGCAAACTACAAAATATCAATTTTGGAAGAGTTCATATGACTACTTACCTGACGAAAGGTCTCGCCATGACTACAACAGTCTTAACCCAGAATGTGGGATGCACCAAATAAAGTCCCTGAAGATTCTTCCTCAAACGACGATCAATCATTTGATAACATCTCTATCGAGTTGGAATGGGGTTCATTATATATAATTTAATAATACTCGAGTAAAAAGTATCTATTTTTATTTACTGTACTTGGTATACGTAGTAAGTATAGGCCCTATTTATTCTGAACCCATAGTGAATGACTAAGCATTTTAAAGTGTAGGAGATCGTAGATCACATGTCTTTGTTTTATAAAAACTTTCAAAACTGAGTAAAAAATTATTTAATACATGAAATATTTTTTAAGAAAAATATTCTGTCTACTCTAAAAAATACACCAGATAACCTTCGATTCCTTTAATTAATATTTGGGTCTCTGGGAACATGAATGAATTCCAACATTTTTTGGATCGGCGGCCGAAATGCTTTTCAAGAACTTCAAATATTCAAGTTTCATTAATATATCTATAAATCATGGTTTAGTATTTAGTAAATAGTTCCTTACCTTTAACCAGGCGAATGAGGGCATGTTTCCTCTGGTGGTAGCACCATGCAAATAAACAAGGACATAATCTTCTCCTACGAGCTGGTCCAAAGTAGTTAAAACGTACCTGAATCAAAGTCGAAACCTTATTTTTTATTTCAAACCAAATAAAACGGATAACATCAAAATCGAGGACAATTATTTTTAGCGCAGATTCAAAATGGAAGTGGACCCTCCTTTTAAGTTTATTTTTTTACGTCCCAAGTTATTTTTTCATCTGAAACAACTTAAGTTTATATAAATCATGGTATCATTTGGAGTCGACAATGCAAAAAGAGTTAAACCGTTTAGTTCAATTAGAATAAGTTTCTTTTATAAAATTAGGCAAAGTGTATCGATATTTTTTATTATTATTTCAAAGGCTTAGATTTTACAGAACGAATCTGATAAATGCAAATTCAGATTTATATAATAATAATAATAATAATAATAATAATAATAATTATTATTATTATTATTATTATTATCATTATTATTATCATTATTATTATTATAAACAACTTTACAAGCGTTCTTAATAATATGAATACACAGGAATACACTATCCTTCGATCAGTTTGCGCCTTCATCTCTGATTTCCTTTTGGGCGGTTGTAGATGGCCACTGTTCTTCTAAAACTATTAATAGTGGCGTTCTTCGTTTCCTTTTACTTATCAATGATCTGTTAAGTAGCACTTCTATGCCGATGATTCCACTCTTCACTTCTCCACCCGCTTCACAAAGCGTCCTTCTCAACAGTCACTCCATGATTCGCGTGGGACAGTTATGATGCACCTGACCTCTAACCTTTCTACTAGCTCTGATTCGGGCAGAGAAAACCTTGTGGCTTTCGATGCCTCAAAACCTCAGTTCCTTCATCCGTCTACTCGTCACAATCTTCCACACGACTATTCCCTTACCTTCAACAATGCACAACTGAACCCTTCCTCTTCTCTTAACATTCTTGGCGTTTTCTCGTGAAAGATCACATCTACTCTCTTTCTAAAACAGCTTCTAAGAGGTTAGGTCTGCTGTACCGCCTCCGCAGTTTCTTCACCCCCAACTCAGTTGCTATCTCATGTGAGGGGTGGTTCAACCCACGCAGCTTTACTTAACCGGGTGGAATCAAAGGCTTTTAGTCTCATCAATTCCCTGCCTCTTACTGACTGTCTTCAATCCCGCTCTCTTCGTCGCATTGTTGCCTCACTCTCTCTTTACTATCGCTATTATGATATAATGGACACTGCTCTTCTGAACTCTCTAACTGCATGCTTCCTCCTTTAAGTAGAGCAAGCAACACCAGACTTTCTACACTTTTTCATCCCTTCTCTGTCCAACTCTCTAACGTAAGGGTTAATCGGTATTTTCAATTTTTCATCTACTCAACCGGTCAACTCTGGAACAATCTTCCTCAATCCGTCCTTCCCCTTGTCTATGACCTCCAGTCTCTCAAATGCAGAGTGCGCAGGCATTTCGAAAAAATTGGACCTTGATTTTGGCTTCTTCTTCTTCTTCTATGGGTGGGGGCGTTTTAGCGGCATTCGCCCTTGTCCCCTTCTTTCTGCATAGAAAAAATGAAAAGAAAGATGTATACAAATTCTGCAAGTTTCTTTAATTCAACAGTAAAATTAAGGTAAGCAGTAGTTAATTTTACTGAAAGGATGAGTACTTTTTGACCCATGTCATTTGTCATTTACTGTGTTCATTTTTACCAACGTGATGGGTAGAAACCTTATGGATAGTTTTATTTTATGCTAAAACTGAATTAAATTAAGATAAATAATTGTCAATTATAATAAAATGAGTAAAATTTTAACTCACTTCGTTGGTAATTAAAACCGTGTTCATTTTTACTTAGCAAATTTGTAAAAATTTAACCAAAGCTTGGGTAATTTCATTTTATACCAGATCTGGGTAAATTAATTTTAGTAATTATTACTTCTACTAAAATGATGGGTAAAGCTTTAATTTGTATGAGAACTTTTAACACTGGCTAATTAGATGTTTCAAAATTTAAAAAAAATAACCTTAATGTTGTACTCATTGTGGTTAAATTTCATCATTGAAATGATGAATAAATTTTAAGTGATTTCAAAAGCATGTGCTGTTAGTAGTGTTCAGTTTCATAAATAGAACAAATTATGGTACTTGTAGGTTATCTCCAACCCCCCCCCCCCCCCCCCCCCCAATTTTGACAGAATATTTTCGTTAAAACTAACGAAAATATCACGACTTAACCTAACCAATTATCAAGGGCGTACAGTTGATCTATTATTAATTATAACATTGTTTGTTTCTGGAATAGTATTTACTATTTACTAATAGATCAACTGTATGCCCTTGATAATTGGTTAGGTTAAGTCGTGATATTTTCGTTAGTTTTAACGAAAATATTCTGTCAAAATTGGTGGGGGGGGAGATAACCTACAAGTACCCAAATTATCTTAACTTTCAGTGTTAATAATTTTAATATATTTCTCAAGAATAATATTTACACGTTTGGAGCGTGTAGCGCTTAAAAATCTGTATTTATATCATAGTTTCGGTTATACTGTAAAAGGTCACTTTTATCCGATCTGATTCTCTTATATTCTCTTCAGTACCTACTCTATATTATACTGTACGTTATATTGATCCCAGAACAAAAAGAAATACATTTAACGCCCATTATATACTTATTTAATAAATTTATAATGGATAGAAAAATAATAACACCAAATCTGTCAATTAAGATTTCGACGTCGAAATATGTATAATGAGAACAACACTGTACGTTAATAATAATCATTCAGAAAAGCCACAAACTGACACAGCGATCATGTAAACTAATGTGGCCCATTGCTCTAACGCCTAGATTAATTACTGTATATTTATTATTACCAGCACTGTCGGGTAATACTCAATAAGTAACAACAGTTTCCCTACAAATGAAATAAAGACACTGAGGTTGGAGGTTCGAATCCCGATAATGCTGGTAATAATAATAATACAGGGGTTAGAGCCAGGGGCGTAACTAACGGGGGGGGACGGGGGGGCATGTCCCCCCCAACTTTTGAACTGAGGGGGATAATATAGGTTTTGTCCCCCTCCCCCAATTTTTGATCAAGTTAGCTTACGTGAAGGAAAATATTTAGTTCTTGAAATAATCTATGATGAGTAAATCTTTAATTATATTAGTCCTATTAGTATGCTGGAAAGTATTACTGATTCAGTACTAATACTGCAGTGATAGATACTTTAATGAGACATCTAGTTATTCTTTACTTTAATTATTGCATATATTGTTTTCCTTTAATGTTAAGTATATACTTCATATACATAAGGTACTTGTGAAAATGCTTCTTTGATTTTCCTATTACTATCATAAATATAGATCATTCTCTAAATCAGTGGTTCCCAACCTGGGGTCCCCGGACCCCTGGGGGTCCGCGAAGGTAGTACTGGGGGTCCGTGAGCTTTCAATATTTCGAGAGGCTCCAATTGAAATCGTACATTTACCCACGATAAGGGCGCTTAGGCTAAAATTTCAAGTTTCCTTGCTCTTGGCTGGAATTATTAATACTTTTTTAATAGGCTGTATTTTAATTGCATACTCTCTTATATGTCCTTTATTTGATAGTGAAAAATGAGAAAACGAGTTAATTATTAGTTAATAAAAACAGTTTGTTTGGTAGACGGAATCTTTCAAAAACATGGGGTCCGTGGGAAAAAAATAAAAATAAAAGGGGTCCTTTGCGGTGAAAAGATTGGGAACCACTGCTCTAAATCATAGTATTTTAAGAGCATCATTTTGGTCGCAAACACATTCTAATACTGATGGATCAGAGCTTTATCGAGACTCGAAAGGACTGGTATTTAGATATCATTGTTATATTCTACCGAAAAAATATGCCTTGGAAGATCAAATTTAAGACATTACCTACAAGATAGCAGCACAGAAATTCATCGCAGGATTTTTCAGCATTATAGTTGTCCCCCCCCCCCCCCAAACTTTTGAAAGCTAGTTACGCTCTTGGTTAGAGCAATGGGCCGTGTTAGTTGGCCTGAGTGCTGTGCCAGTTTCTGGCTCTCCTAACTTATTATCATGATCTGGATTCGAACCCCCAACCAGTGTCTTGACTTCGCTTTTGAGAAACGGAATTACGCACTGAGCTACGAAGACTGATGGATATCTCGGGGACAGCAGTTCGAATCTTGTAATGATATATAAATTTACAAAATTGTTTATGTATGTATAATGTGCTCACAATAAGTATATTGAAGGTAAACCAAGAAGCTGGAAAATCCATTAAATATGGCAGTAAAATTTTAGGAAATTAAACAAATCTAGCTTGATTAGTGACAAAATAAATGTACAGTAATAATTACAACACAGGAAACATTATCAAACAACTATTTATAAATATAATTAATGCATATTGATACAATTCGGGAAAGGAGTTATATTTGCGTCACAATCATGCGATCTACCATTTCCATGTTCGGACTGTGCCCATGTTTGTACCATTAGAAATTCGCTTAAAAAAGCGAATGTCCCTTAATTTCATTTCTTCCCATGGAAGTACAACTAAGATAAACAACAGTTTAAATTGTTTTAGATTCCCATCAAAATTATTCCCACTTTCTAACATTTCCCATTTGTCATGGAAATCATGGTAATTAGTTATCATTATCTTACCCCATTTGGCAATTAGGGTGTCCCACTTATGACCGTTTTTTTCAGATCCATTGAACATACCTTTTTTCCTGTTAGAAATGGTTCACTTTTGCTAAATATATCAAAAAAAGATTAAATTTAACAATTTTGGGGTCCCCGACCCACCCTCGAAAATGGGCCCCCCTGAAAATGCTAGAAATACCCATTTTTGTATTGTAATCAACCTAAATGAACAAGATTTTTGTCAAATATCAACATATTTGATATCAAAAGAAAGTAATTCGAAGCTTTATTCAGTAAGGTACAAGAAACAGTAGTAGGGTGTTACCACCCCACTTTAGCATCATCCCAATGCAGCTCTGCGGCGATGGGCCTCGAAAGGATAAGACGATTAAGAACTTTATTCATCTTATCGGATCGAAGTGGGAACAACTTGGTTAACATTAGGTTCAAATTATATAAATTAAAATACTTTAAGCTTTTGACAATGTTAACAAAGCCCCATCGTTTTTTTTTTATTTATTTCTCAAAAATAACACAAAAAAGATCTTTACAAATAACATAAGAAAATAAAGGTTAAAACAAAAGAAAGTAATTTTAGGAACCTTTTGCACTTAAAGCAATGAACAAACTTTTATTCGCTTGAAACAAAGCTTAAAATAAAAAACAAAAACAAATAATCTTAGTTACATTTTAACCTCAGAGCAGTGACCAAATTTTTCTTTGTCATGTTTGGGATTGCATGTCTATTTTGTTCGACGACCTGCAAAAGTTGTTGAAACTCACTTTCATCCTTACAATGCCCATAAAAATCTTGCATGAGCTTGACGCCACGCTCTGCCGTGCCATTTACTACTTTGGCAGACGAAATAAGGCCCCTCATTCTTTTAAAATCGTCATTATCAAACATTAGGAAACATTATCATTAGGAAACATTATCAAACAACTATTTATAAATATAATTAATGCATATTGATACAATTCGGGAAAGGAGTTATATTTGCGTCACAATCATGCGATCTACCATTTCCATGTTCGCCTATGAGGCGATGAAGTCTGACACCCTGCCTCAGAATAGGTAAGATAGGCTGACCTGATGTGAACTCTTGAGGAGGATCATATTTTGTTAATTCTTTGGCTATCTTAACCTTTTCTTCATTATTAACAGAGCCAAACAAAGCCATGGGGACGAGCTCTTCAGTCAAGTACCAATAATGACCTCGAAAAATGGCTAGGGCAGATTTGGCAACCTCTCTGTCTATTTTTTTGTATTTTATCAATTCATTGTAGAATCTAAGATCATTTACAGGAGCGTCGGATGATTTAGTACAGGACAACCAATATTTTCCAGAAAAAAGAGATGCAAACTGACAAAATCTTTCAAGTTTTTTAATAGTGACATCATCGTAGCTAGCTTGGTGAGAGAAGGCATACATTTTATTGGTGTAAAGGATTGAAGCCATCCATCTTGCATGATGGAAGGCTCCTGGCTTAATCCAATGAATTCCTCTGGAAGGCACTTCATTCAGAATGAGGAGAATTGTCTCTGCCAGTTCTCTATAGTCATCGCGAGGAAGGGAACTCTTTTGGTTAAGATTATCATTCATGAAACCTGATGCTGGACTCTCTCATATCTCTTAAATACCTATCTTTTATTTCAAGGTGTCTGTGAGGCAGTTTAGTGTCAATATTTTTCCAAACACTTTCTCTAAAGTTCATGAAGGCTTCATTTTCAGGTGAATTAGTTTTGCCAAATATTCTGATGTAGACTTCTTCCGCAGCTTATTATCCCATCTTTACATGGGGTCGCTGTTTTTGGTTCGTCTTCTCCACTCTCCTCTGTCGTATACCACGTCCTCCTCCAAGTCCTTCTCCCTGATGTCCGCCACCACACAGTCCCTCCATCTCGTCTTCGGTCTTCCTCTTCTTCTCCGTCCCGGCAACTCCATCTCCAGCACTCTGCGCCCCACATACTCCTCCTCTCTTCTCCTGACGTGTCCATACCACCTCAGCCTGGCCTCCTGCACCTTCTTAGATGCTTCCGCCACCTTCACTGTTCCAATATTCTGATGTAGACAGTAGCCAAAATCGGAGCTATTGAAGAATGGGGACCCCAGCCTTCTTTAGTTAGGCTTATAAGGCTAACTAACAAAAATATCACGACCTAGCCTAACCAATCGTTAGGTTAACTGTACGCCCTTGACGATTGGTTAGGTTAGGTCATGATAGTTTCGTTAGTTAGCCTTATAAAGCTAACTAAAGAAGGCTGTGGTCCCTATTCTTCAATAGTTCCCCAAAATCCTCTCAGAAATATGAAGGCGGCATGCCATCCACAGTAATTTTTTTTCCAAGTTCTTCCACCTTTTCGCATGCACCTTTTTTCCATCCGGTGTTTGAGGCAGTTGTATTAAATACTAGTCCATACACATTGTCTTCTAGCTTCCATTCTGAGATGGTTTAACATGCTTGTTGCTTAAGCTGATCCAATACTGTCTTTGATTTTTGCTACGGAGAGTAATTTCTCAAAATCATTTTCTCCAGTAACTAGTATTACCAATCTTTCCTCCTTTCCACCTGATAAATTACAGATCATCTTGCTATCCCAATGGATCAGAACGAAATCACCTTGGATGTCCTGCCTTAATATTGAAATTGAATCTTTTTCTGATATATTTATTATAAGTGGACCATTTCTAATAGGAAAAAAGCTATGTTCAATAAATCTGAAAAAAAACCATAAGTGGGACACAATACAGTGTGTCCGTAAAGTCATGGTGGGATTTTAAATAGCTATATTATTGCAACGAAACATGATAATGAGATGAAACAATGCCAAATTTAAGAACAACTCTCAAAGTTGTATCTTGTAGTTAGTCTAGGCTAAGCTTAACCTTTATCTCGTAGTTAGTCTAGGCTGTCCACATGCCTATGTTGAACATGAGCGTAATAGCCCGAAAGTTAATGTGTGGTGTGCTCTAGCACGAGATCGAGTGATTGGCCCATTTTTCTTCGCGGAACCCACTGTGACGTCACACAACTACCTCGCTATGTTGGAACATTTTGCAGTACCCCAATTTATTGACAATAATGTCATCTTTCAGCAAGATGGTGCTCCTCCGCACTATGCCAACGTTGTTCGAGAATTCCTTAATGAAAAATTTCCACAGAGATGGATAGGAAGAGAGGATGGAAGCCATGGCCTCCACGCTGTCCGACCTGACACCTTTGGACTTTTATTTGTGGGGTTACGTCAAGCAAAGCGTGTACAGTGTACCCATTAGGATATTCATCACTTGCACGAGCGAATCACGGAAGCTATCGCATCCGTCACTCCTGATGTTCTTGGGCGTGTGTGGCTGGAATTGAATCACCGCCTAGATGTCTGCAGGCTACCAGAGCCCATATCGAACTACGTTAAATAAAGTTATTCTTTTAGAGTTGTTCTTCAATTTGCCTTTTTTTCATCTCATTATCATGTTTCGTTGCAATAATATAGCTATTTAAAATCCCACCATGACTTTACGGACACACTGTAGGTTGATTGCAATACAAAAAATGGGTATTTCTAGCATTTTCAGGGGGGCCCATTTTCGGAGGTGGTCGGGGACCCCAAAATTGTTAAATTGAATCTTTTTTTTATATATTTAATAAAAGTGAACCATTTTTTACAGGAAAAAAGATATGTTCAATGGATCTGAGAAAAAGGTCATAAGTGGGACACCCTATTGCCCATTCCTAAATTTCGACAGATTATATATACATGCACATTTGAATGTGACATGATTTAAACCCTTGTTTGTACTTCCGTACTCATTTACCGTATTTAATCACAAATGAACGGAAAGTGTTAAGTATTAATGTATATGCAGTATTTAGTACCAGTTTCACTCACTCCTGTGCCAAGGTCGTAAACCCTTCATTACCATGTTTCTCTAATTCTTTTCCTCTTATTCAGTCTTATAGTAACTTATATACCCGATTTTCGTTAACTTTAACACATTAATTTTGAATTAACGTATAATATATAACATAAAGACACCCAACTACGTGACGTTATTAGCGTAATGCTAGCTTGAATTAATCGTAATAAACCCCGAAAGACATGTATTTCATACTTTCATGCATTGAATACTAAACCTTCATACTGCTATAAATAGTATCCAATGTATGGTAACTTCTTTATAGTTATACTGTATAAGTCATATATAAGTCATTATTTATGTTATTCTTGTCTAATGCTGAGACAGTATAAATGTTGTCAGCCTGCTCATTCATACGTTCCTGTCCCTTCTTGAATTATCATAATTATTGTTAAATTAGTATCTTTCTTCTTATCATTTATTAATTTTAACCATTGTTGAATTTTAAAAATATATGAGCAGTTGTAAAACGTAATATTTAAACAAGTAAAATATTTAAATAAGCAACTTGAAATAAAAGTAGGCCTCAGGTGAAAACCAGGTAGGCTACATTATTGGAACACGAAAAGCTTTTCCACCAATAGACCAATAAGGTGTGGAGAAAACGACAACGCCAGACCGCGCTTCTGATTGCCTCTAATCACGCACTTATAACAAACTTATCCTGGCATTAAGAAAGTAGTTGTGTCAAGAAGATACTCTTCTTGATTAGGATTACTCCTTATAAAATTAAAATTCTACACCCACACTGACCCTTTCTAAACGATCAGAATGTGTTCATACGTTCGTTTCCTAAAAAGCGATGTGATTTGTATGACACGTCGTCTCTAACCTTACTTTTGTTGGAGATACATTACCTTCTGGTGAGTACAGCCCGACTTGTCTTGTAACTTTTATTTTTTTATCGTATTGTTTAGAAGTTTTAATATTTGTATTATTGAGATTTTTTTTTTATTTAATTATGTAAATTTCTTCAATTTTAGTATACAGGGTGTCCATAAATGTTTACCGTGAAAACATTATGCTCATGTTTTAATGAGAAATCTTGCATCGTTTTCTTTTTACAGGTGATCTCGTACACGCAGAGTTTCTGGTTGGTGTGTTTCGTCTACCGCATTCGCCGCTAGGAGCGCTGTAGTAGCTGTTCAGTGGTAGTCAACACACACAATGTGCGTATTTGGGGATCGGAAAACCCACGTGCCGTAAGGGAGCATATTCGGGGCAGTCCGAAGATCAATGTCTAGTGTGGACTAATGCATGACTAGATAATTGTTCCTTCTTCGTTGAGAACAGTTTCCGCAACTGTGTACCTGGATATGCTCACCAATTACGCCATCCCCCAGCTGTAGGACAGGTAGCCAATTGTCATCTTCCAACAAGATGGGGCACCCCCTCATTGGGCGCATGTTGTTCGTGAAACACACTCGACGCAACATTTCCAAATCGATGGATTGGCAGGGACGGGCCAATCCCATGGCCCCCAAGATCACCAGACATTACCCCGCTGGATTTCTTTTTCTGGGGTCATGCTAAAGATTTGGTTTATGCAACAGTTGTTCCAGATATCAGGACATTGCGAGAACGCATTACGGATGCAATTGCAACAGTTAACCCACAAATGTTGGAATGTGTGGCGTGAGTGTGAATACCGTTTAGACATTTTAGTGCCACTAGGGGTGCACATGTGGAAGCTTAAGTTCATTACATAACTATGTATCAAAACTTTGTATGTTTATCTACTTATGATTAAAACTGTTTGAATAAGTGTTTATTTAAGTTATAGCATGCTTTAATCAGGGTAATCATTTATGGACACCATATATATCTTGTATTCATAATTCATATTATTCTTAAAGGTTCTTCTTGAATGCTGGTGTACTCCGATACTACATCGGCGAAGATAGAAAAAACGTTTTGTTAATAAATCTTTAACAGAAAGACACACGGAGGCCGCTGGATACATCTCGGCATCCACCAGATTCCTAACTTGAGCAATAAACCTGTCCATATTTGTCATTTATCTTGTCATTTATGTTAGTCCATTTCATTTAGTCACTTTAACCCTTCATTCAAGTTAATTTCCTTAGTTTAATTATATATCTGATGTCATACCCATCTAATTAACTTAGTTTTCATTATAAATATAATTTAAATTTCTCTGTACATTTTCTTCATCCTAACCCCTAAGTGTAATTTTAAAATTCCCATCTTAAATTAAGAACCTGGTCTCTCTGACATTGTTTGCAGTCTGTGTATAATCTCTAATTTAATATTGTAAAATTGGGTCAAATAGGATAGTTTAGTAATATAAAAAAGGTAGGATTAATAACTTTCAATATAATGTACTTATGTTAAGTTACAGAATCGTGGGAAACAGAATTAAAGACATGCTTGGTGGAGGCACCATAACAACTTGAAGGCCACAATCCCGGGTGAGCTAGAGCGTACATCCTGACAAACAATAGTTGTTGAAATGCGAAAGGAAGACGTAAACGCCGCAATTTGTAGTTTAGGTTGGGCACAGAGGGTAGGGGTTCATTTTAACTAAGCAAATTGGTAAAAATTTTACCAGCTTTGTGTAATTTCATTTTATACCAGGACTTTGTAAATTTAGGTCCCTGGGTAATCCTTGAGTTTCGATGATAGAGTTCTACCTAAGTGAATATCTAGAGCAGGGGTTCTCAACAGGGGGGGGGGGTAATTTGGAATATCCAGCAAGGTAATGAAAGCCCACCAAAAATAGAAAAACACGATGTGAAAATCCGAAGGATAGCTAAAACTGCTGGTAGAATACATCCTCAAAGTTTATGCTCCAATGTGAGTCACTGTCAAAACAAACCTTGGTGCTATGATGGGCCACGTCACCTGTGGCGGATTGTAGCTTATTAAAGATGCTTAACAAAGGAGCTTAGAGATATTGTTGATAGTTATCATTCGTAACGCCTACTTTGCGCATCAAGAGAACCTTCTTGCAATGATTACTGATAACCGGCCAAACATTCGAAAATTGGCAATACGAAGGATCGAAGTAGCAAAATCTCAAGCGGAAAAAATTAAAAGCATTCGCGAGTTCAGTATACCGAAGCTAAATTTCCATGCTCTTCACTACACTGATATTATATTTTGGGCAGACAGTCTCATCAGGCTTGAGCCACCATTAACAAAACTCTTAACCAAAGAAGAGTTAACATCATTGGCTGAGAACACTAGCGAAGAAAAATTAACGCTTTCAATTTCCTTGTCATACACAAGCAGTAGAAAGGAGTATCAAACTTGTAACAGAAGCGGTAAGAGCAGTTTATGGAAGTGAGAAGAGAAAGGGCTACGTTAAAACCAAAATTGCATCTCGGGCAATAATGAGATCATTCGAAACTAAGACTACAAAACTGAACAAGGAAGCTTTCTAAATTATTATGGTGGGTGGGTTAGGGTGGAACTCAGAGCAGCCACTTCCACGTGGTGAGTTTTCTGGGTAATTTAAATCGAGGGCGGGGGCGAAAATATATCTAACTCATGTCAGTATGAAACGGCTGGAAAGGTGCTCTAGTACCCACCTATCATAAAAACATCAATTTTTATAGCCTATGAATATGTGCATTCTCGCAACTTTGACCTCGGTTTTGAAAAGCCAAATTTTGAAGCAACTTTAGTTTGGTTAAAAATTATAACAATATTTCCTTCTTTCATAAACCAAAACGTGTGTTCACTAAATTATATGAAGTGCAGTTGCTATCCTCTTGTTGATTCACTTAAAATCTGACTGTTTCCCTTTATGGATTCTCTAGCCGAGATTTCTTGTTGAGAATAACCATTCTATGGCGGGCGTCATGTCCGTAGACCTTTTCACTTGCAGATATTTCCTTCACATTTCTTTCAATTGCCTGGGAATGACACGGGTATGTGTCAAGAATTATGGGTTTTTGGCAGTCGTCAGTGCTGCTTATAACAGAGAGAGGAAGGAACAGTAATAGCCATTTCATTCCAATCAATCATATCCATGTAGGTCGAAGTTGAGCCTCATGGATTTCTTGTCAAACATTCGAATTTCACCTGGCATAACAACTTTTCGCTTGTAGCACTTTTTCGACTGCTAGCTTCCGAATATTATTATTATTGTCAGCGATAGCAGATAAAGATATTTTCAGAATGACAAAAGTAACTTGTTTTGTAATGCAGGACGAATAATGTCTTGGTCGATTGTGTGTAGTTTTTGATAGAACCCAATCATGAAGAAAAAGTTTTGGGCCCCATCCTGGCAAGACCAGTTTGCTTTGATATACAGTACGGGGCTCCAATAAACCTTAGCCCCCCTGCCCATGGCCTAAACCATTAGAGGTACAGTAAAACTAAACATACCTTACAAAAGAGAATTTAATCCTGCATTTAATGAAAAACAAAACTTGGTGTTCCCGCCATTGGCTTCCAAGACAGCCTGAATTCGCTTTGGGTAGCTTGCCAAAAGTGACGTGAATAGGTCTTGATCGTTACGCAAATTTGCTAAAACAGTTTCAATGTGTTGCGTCATTGTATCCTTCGAAAATCGATTTGCTGCAGGTTCTTGAAACAAGAGACATTCAACCTTGTCCTTTATAACTGATCCAATGTGTTCACAGACGTTCAGGTCAGGAGAATTTCCTGGCCATTCTTCGTTTCCAAAGATATCGATCTCATGGTTCCGCAACAACTGTTGAGTGGCTAATGCCTTAAAGCAGGGGGCCTTATCGTGCAGAAGTGTGACCTGATCGACATCCATAACATTGTTTGGTTTTCTAAGAAACGGAATGACATGCTGGGATAGAATAATATCACGAAAATACTGTCCATCCCAACTCTGACCATTTGGCTTCAGCACCCACATGAGCTTCTTTGCAGTGAACAAAACAAACACACCAACACAGTCTGGACTTTTTAATAATTCGCGATAATGTTCATTGTCATCGATTTCATCTGGTGTTGTGGCCCACACTCGATCATTTTGGTAGTTAGGCCGACGTGTTACGTAAACAAAAAATTCATCGGAGACAGCTAAATGCATGAAATCATCCACATCCCAATCTTCAGGATAATGGGCAAACCACATTCTGTCATCGATGTTAAGTTGAGTTTTTCTTGGCTTTGGAAGTTCATGCCATGGCTTTAAACCTTGCCTATGACGGTACAGTCGAATGATTTCACCACTAACGATCTTTCCTCTTAACACTTCGATCTCTCTAGAAAGTTTAGCACAGCTGTTTTTCCGCTTACGCGTACCGCTTTCAATGATGTTCTTTGTTTCCTGAGAGAGTGGCAAATTTGGGCACCCAGATTTGGTTGTATCCATTTCACATTCATCCAAAGTTTTATTCCAATTTCTTTTGACGAAGTCCTCACTTCTTCGCAACTTTTTGGCAACCCATGAACGTGTTATAAAGGTGGCTCCAGCATCACGAGCTTCCCGAAATGTTATTGCTCGTATGCGATCTATCACACGTTGCCTCTCCGAATCACCAATTAATTGAGAAGCCATTATATTATCACTTTATCAGCTAGAGTAATTTTAATACCTGCAATAAATAAAGAATTTTATATATTTTTATAATCACTAAAAACTATTTCGATATAAATAAACATGTCAGCTGCAAATGGAGGGGGGTGCTAAGGTTTTTTGGAACTCCTTAGAACCACGCAGGAGCATAGAAGTTCAGTATAAAATTAGCAATCCTTTGAAGTGTCTCTGATGGTTTTTCGTGCGACATGTAATAACGTAAGAGACGATTTGCTTTTGTCAGCCACCGTGCATTATTGAGAGTCCCAGGTTGAGCAGTTTCTAACAATTTCATAGTTGGACCGCTATCATGACCGTTTTGAATTGACAAACACGCCTTATGGAGGTATTGCTGGTCACTGCTGAGATCTGCTAGCACTTCTTCTGGTAAGTGCATCACTTTTCCAGCTAGAGGTGGAAATTTTGCAATTGGTCTGTTCTTTGGATCAAAGTTCAGATCCTTTCCGAGTTTGCCCTGTGAACCTGTGAACTTCTTGGTCCTGTCGTTTGCCCATCAACGACTCCCAGATATTTTTTCCAAGAGAAGCTCATGAGTGTGAAGTAAGCAAATAAACCATTTTAATGGTCTTCCCAATGTCAGCTCTAGTTTTCTAATTACTCCACTTGATTTACCTGTATTTACATTAGTTGCATCACAAAATACTGCTTTTAAAGTCGATGCAGAGTTGGTGTCAGTAATTACTGATATAATTTCTTTAGCAATATCACTTGCCCTTCCACTTTCAGGAGCAACATGGTCAATATATTCGTTTCCTGGAAATGAAACTAACATATGGTGGTCTTCATTCAAAGTCCGCTGGCATTCTCCCACTTTTGAAAGAGTTTTATCAATTTTTCCATCAAATCCAAGGCAAACTATTCCTTTATTCTGTTCTTCATGCTTCTTTCTTTCTTTGCTTCTCCACAAGGTTCTTTGACGACGTAGTTTACTGGGATCAATCGTAGTATTTTCAGATAATAGATTAATATCTTTTAAGACAGCATTAGCAATTAAACAAGCATCACGGTTGCTTATTTTGCATCGATCAACTGCCTTGCATAATTCTGGACATTGGTGTCGATTTTGAGAAGTGCTAGCTTCTGTATCTAACTCGGACTCGCTCAATTCGAAATCTTCATTTTGATGACCCTTTTCACTTTCAGAGCTGATTTCACCAATATCACAAGGATTCAACTGCATTTCCTGGACAAAACTCTTTTGTTTATCTTTAAAGAATTGTCTTTTATGCTTTTGTTTTCCATTTGTTGTGGTTTTGAAGTTTTCACTTTGTCCAACTTACCTATAATCATTTTTCGTTCAGTATGATCATCAATCCAGAACTCCCATTCATCATTCGGGATTTTCTCCGCCTTAGCTCATTTACACACTTCTTTTACGAGAACCCCGGAGGCATAGCACTTGCAGCAACATATGTCAAATAAATTTCTGAAGGAATCATATTTACTTTGATAAGTGCTGGAAGATCTTTTACTCATGGGATATTTTCTAAGTTATTGTCCCTTTACCTTAATTACTATGCTTTTGAAGTCGATTGTTGGAATGGAAGCACGGACATACAGTATATATCATTCACTTCTTCCGCGATAATTTCAGCGTATTTCTGAGTGCTAAATGTTGCAGTAATGAGCTTATGTTTAAGATAAACTTTGAATACATCCTCACAAGTTGGTAGTTGGTTGCCAGGAAGCTTTGCTGGCGTTCTGAAAACAGAATGCTTCACTTTTTCTCTTGTTATACCAGAAGAGGCCATTGCAAGTTATGCTATTAACCTGAAACAAAAGAAAATAAAATGCTGAATCAGGAAAAACATGATAGGTCAAACAAATGATAGGTCACAAATACACATGTAGGCACACAAATACACATGATAGGTCAAACACATATGGGTCCTACATTTTAAAATAAGCAAAAACAATGTTTATTAATGGTTTTTTATAGACATTGGCATTAACTGAGTTTATTATTGAGATCCTCATACCTGTGAAGCGAAAAATGAATTTATGGAAACATGCTAAAAAGGATCTTTTGTTGCCTTTGTTCGCAATTTATTTTTTCATAATTGCCAGCACCGAAATTGATATTTCTAAAAGATATGACTTATTCCTTAATCAGTGACTACTCGGGCATCTTTTTCAGCATATTTCATTAAATTAAATTTTTCCACCCACCCTAATATGCATGGCCCGTATCTAGCTTAAATTAGCGGAGAGCTGCTCCAATAAACCAATACATTTAAAGCCATGCAGCTATTTTATGAGCTTCTAAAAGAAAAATGAATCACTGAATGACGTTTAACATCAACCAATCAACGAAAGCAATAAAAACTCCTATTTTTTGTTAGTATTTTTCATGAAATACCAAATCTTCCAAATTTCTGTGAGGAATGGGAAAAAAGTGTATAAGAGTAACGTTAAAGAACGTAAATAGACAAATCAAATGAGACAAAAATTATCTTCCTAGCATAAACATAACGGAAGATACGCTTAAATCTTTGAATTTTTCCTTAATTTTTGGGGGCCCTGAAAGGCAAAATCTTTGACTTCCTTGGGGCCGGTGAAGTTGATGTCGCAGATAGCTAATATTTTACAGATTTGTTATTGGTACCACAGACTAACTTTTGGGTGCCCCAACAAAACTGAATTCTGAAAAAAAGTTTTTTTCACTCCATCCTATTGTACAGCACCCTACTCGTATCCCTGATCGCCTTGGAGATAGGCCCAACATTCTGGATTTATTTCTTACCTCTCATCCTTCTTCTTACTCTGTGAAACTTTTCTCTCCGTTGGGCTCCAACGATCACAAACTTATACCTGTTTCCTGTCCTATAGCTCCAATTCGGCCTTTGGATCCTCCTATCGCAGCAATTCGGCGCCGCTGATTGGGAGACCCTTAGGCAGTACTTCTGTGATTTCTCAAGGAATTATTACTGCTTCCGTGTCCGGGGCCCTTCTGAGTGTGCAGAGTGCATCACAGAGGTGATTGTGTCGGGTATGGAGGTGTACATTCCATATTCTATTCCTACTACTAATGCAAAAAAAACTTGGTTTAACTTTACTTGTTCTAATGCTATCCGCAACAGTGAGGACGCTTTCAGAAGGTACCATCGCCATCCAACTCCTGACTCTCACTCAGCTTATGTTTCTACCCGGAATCGTTCAAAAATACCTTCATCCCACAAAAATGTGAAAATCTATCCAATTCTATTTCTTCTCGTTCTTTCTGGCATCTAGCTAAGAACTTCTTCAACAACTTTACTTCCTCTTCTTTCCCTCCTCTTTTCCATTCCGACGGCACAGTTGCCGTCTCTTCTAACAAAGCTGAACTCTTCGCTCAAACTTTCGTTCACAATTCAACCCTGGACGATTCCAGCGCTGTTCCTCCATCTCCTCCCCCCTCTGACTTTATTATGTCTGAAATTAGAATCTCTTCTAAAGATGTTTTTTCTGCCTTATCTGGGCTCAACTCTAGGAAGGCGTATGAACCTCATGGTCTTCCTCCTGTTGTTCTTAAGAACTGTGCTTCTGTGCTGACACCCTGCCTAAGCAAACTCTTTCGTCTGTGTCTCTCATCTGGTACTTTTCTTTCCTGCTGGAAGTTCGCTTTCATTCAGCTTGTCCCAAAGAAGGGTGGCCGCTCTCAACCCTCCAACTATCGTCCAATTGCTTTGATTTCTTGCCTTTCCAAAGTTTTTGAATCTATTCTTTAATAGGAAGATTCTTAAACACCTTTCTTCTCAGTATTCTTTCAGATCGTCAGTATGGATTCCGCAAGGGCCGCTCTACTGGCGATCTTCCTGCATATCTCTCTGACTCTTGCTCATCCTCCTTTCGGGATTTTGGTGAAACTTCTGCTATTGCGCTAGACATATCAGAAGCTTTTGATAGAGTCCGGCACACATTTTTAATTTCGAAACTGCCCTCCTTCGGTTTCTATCCTTCTATCTGTGCCTTCATCTCTAATTTCCTTTCTGTCGATCTATAGCTGCAGTTGTAGATGGCCACTGTTCTTCTCCTAAAGCTATTAACAGTGGTGTTCCTCAGGGTTCTGTCCTGTCACACACGCTTTTCCTTTTATTTATTAATCTTTTAATTCGCACTTTCTGTGCTATTCACTCCTATGCCGATGATTCCACTCTTCACTTCTCCACCCGCTTCCCAAAGCGTCCCTCACAGCAGTCGCTTCATGATTCGCGTAGGACGGCTATGGGACACCTGACCTCTGATCTTTCTGCTATCTCTGATTGGGGCAGAGAAAACTTTGTGGCTTTCAATGCCTCAAAAACTCAGTTCCTCCATCTGTCCATCACAATCTTCCACACGAATATCCCCTTACCTTCAACAACACACAGCTGAATCGTTCCTCTTCTCTTAACATTCTTGGCGTTTCCTTTTCTCGTGATGTTTCCTGGAAAAATCACACATACTCTCCTTCTAAAACTGCTTCTAAGAGGTTAGGTGTACCGACTCCGCAGTTTCTTCACCCCCACTCAGTTGCTGTCTTTGTGCAGGAGTCTTGTTCGCCCCTGCATGGAGTATGCTTTTCATGTGTGGGGTCGTTCAACCCACACAGCCGTACTTGACCAGGTGGAATCAAAGACTTTTCGTCTCCTCAACTCACCCCCCCTCTTACTGATTGTCTTCAATCTCTCTCTCTCTTCGCCGCAATATTGCCTCACTCTCTCTTTACTATCGCTATCATAACGGACATTGTTCTTCTGAACTCTCTAACTGCATGCCTCCTCCTTTAAGGAGAGCACGCAGTACCAGACTTTCGACACTTTCTCATTCCTTTTCTGTCCAGCTAGCTAATGCAAGGGTTAGTCGGTATTTTCAGTCTTTCATCTACTCAACCGTTGAACTCTGGAACAATCTTTCTCAATCCATCTTTCCTCCTGTCTATGACCTCCCATCTTTCAAACGCAGTGTCTAGGCATCAAGAATATCCCGGATCTTGATTTCGGCTCTCTTCTTCTTCTATGAGAGGGCATTTTTGCGGGACATTGCCCTTGGCCCCTCCTTCTTGAAGAAAAAAATTACAAACCTCTTTGACATATGCCTATGATTATATATAATTCACATTTATACTAAATTCAGGTTGTATTTAAAGGCCAATTTAGGTTTAGGACAGATAATGGGGTGAGCAGTGCCGCTCCAGGTGGGTAATGGAAGTAAGGGAGTTGAGAACCTATAATCAAGAGTATCATAAAATAACTTAGAAACGTGTTTTTCTTATTTGTTTCATAAACGACCGGTGATGTGTTATAATTTCACCGTTTTCGTACCTGTGACTTAAGCAAACAATATTTTTACTAACAAAAAAAAACAATGTTTTGACTAACTTGTTTCATACCCAGACTGTGACTTGTGTGAATCAAATAATATCCGTGAGAATTGTCAATTGCATGGTGTTAATGTTGGAACATTCGACTTCGTCATCACATAGAACTAATCTTTCCTATAACAGTATCGTTCCCATAGGTTGTGATAAATTTTTGTTGTGATACCAATATATATATATATATATATATATATATATATATATATATATAACCGACAGGAAATTCCTTTCCTCGTCGTTCTCAAACATTAGAGAAAAGCAAATTTTGTTTTGTTTCCAAAATGTCCGCGAAAACTACTCGTCTTCCAAGCGCGAGTCCACTTAAAATCGACTTCATTTCGCTCGTTGCTTTTTCCCGTGACTCTTCACTTTCACGTAGCGCCATTCGATCTCAGCTGGCCTCAGTCCTTCAAACATCATTTCACCGATACACGAAGTGAATCACCACTTGAGACGACCTACAATTTCATCCCGCCGGAAGCAAACATCACTCTCCTGGCGTCATCCTTCTGGCCCTGACTTCACTCATCCTTCACCACAATTCGATCGGCGCCCTTTCAACAAGTCTCCTTCAACGGGTCCTCAACACATCCTCCCTCTGGTAGGCCTGTACGTCCTCAGACCATCTCCGAAACGCGGGACCGTAAACCTCACGTAAGCCCCTTCAGTCTTCAGAGTTATCTACGTCAAAACCGCTGGTCGGTAAACCAGTAGACCACCACTTAGCCTAACGCGTTTTGTTACGTCGTGATAGACATTTCGATTTCTACGCTGAGACGCCTACAAACTCTGTCTATTCGAGTAAGCCCTAAAGTGTTCTCAGTACCGTTGAAATTAACTCTCCCGTTAAGACCGCAGTAATCATTCATATAATTTACCTATTTGTATAAAGTTACTTATTGCTGTGAATCCATTATTGTGCCTCATTACCTAGTTGTTGTTTTCTTACTCATTATTGTGGCGTATAGTACCGAATATCTCATTACCTTAATTATTGTTGCTAGTCATTAACGCAGCATTTAACGCTTATACTGTGCAAACCATTTCTTATTGCTAATAAATAATATAATCAGTCATTGTGTCATTGTAATATAGCACAATTATCGTATACATAATCGTTCATCAATGTGAACATATAATTAATTCATTTTTCTAATTAAACAGAAAACCCACAAAGTCATTTCTATCGACCTTATTATATATTGTTTGTTTGGGCTGACCGTCCAGACTGGTGACTCTAAACATTCGTTTCAATTTAATTCATAAATTATAGCAAGTCTACTTTCTAGGTCACGATATATATATATATATATATATATATATATATATATATATATATATATGTAGAGACTGACGAGAACTTCCTTTCCTCGCCGTTCGCAAACATCTGGGAATCATCAGAGACTGAAAAACACATGTGGTTTTCAAGGAGAGAAACAAAAGGGTGCTTGTTTTTTCTCAAAAGGGCCCACAAAAAGTTAACGTCTTCCGAGCCTATATAAGCTAGAGTTCACTAAAAATCTCCTCTTTCACTTAGCGCCGTTCGATCTCAGCCGGCCTCAGTCCCTCAAGCAACACCTCAACAATACACGAAGCGAATCAACACTTGAGGCGACCTACAATTTCATCCCGCCGGAAGTAAACATCACTCTACCGGCGTCATCCTTCTGGCCCTGGCTTCAATCATCCTTCACCACAATTCGATCGGCGCCCTTTCAACAAGTCTCTCAACTGCCCTCAACACATCCTCCTGCCGGTAGGTCAATACGTTTCAGAGTTATCTACGGCAAAACGCAATACGGTCAACCTCCACGGAGGCCCTTGACAGTCTTCAGAGTTATCCACGTTGAAATCGCAGGTCGGTAAGCTTCTTGTAGGCTCCCACTCGGCCTACAGTGTTTTGTTACGTCGCACTAGACCATTCAGGATTCAAAGCTGAAAAGTCCACAAACTCTGCCTAACCGAGTAGGCCCAAAAGTGTATGCAAACAACCGGCAAACTAACTTTCCTATTACGACTACAGTAGGTCTGTTCAATTATTTTAACGTTTCAACCATCTTACCATATTTTGTATCGGGTTGGTTATTTGCTCTTCTATGCAATTCATTTTTACTGACCTAATTCATTTACTGTACAATACCATACTTTCATTATCTCAGTTATTATTGGCTTAATTATTTATTGTGTGTTCACTGCTGCATATCTCATTATCCTACCTAAATTAGTGTTTCTCATCATTGTACTCAAGGCCGCCGAGAGCTGCCCCTGGCCCCGGGGAAGGATTGGTATATGGGCCCAGTAGTGTGGGTGCAAAAGGAGAGAGTGCAATGCAATTGCAAATGTTGATCAACGTTGCATAAGGTTATGCAAAAGGGGAAGGGGAATGTTGCAAGATGTTATGCAACAAAAGTGGAGGGGGAATGTTGCAGGAGAAACAAGGGGTTATGCAACTTGGAGGCGGAGTTATCCCCCAAGAGAAAGAGAGGAGAAGGAGAAAGAGGAAGAGAAGCGTTCGCCTGGCAGAAGCCAAGCGCATATTAAGACTTCAGCCGAGCGGCCGTTGTCTTAATATGTTGCTAATCAGCCATCTGGCTTAATCAGCCAGTTGGCTTATCTGGCTGAGCTGCCAGATTGCGATATTTATTTAATTAAAGCATATATTCAGGCTTAATCCGCCAGTTGGCTTAACCAGCCAGTTCACTTAGAAGGCGTAAATGGCTTGTTCAGGTGTACATATTAGGGTTGCCAGATTGTGCTATCCAGATATTTTTGGCAGTTGGTTTAGAAATCCGTTTTAGAAGCCAGCCATTTGCTGTAAATAAATGTCGTGTACAACCAAAAGAATTAAATAAAACACCATTACAACATTCTGTTTACTTAGACGAATTAATGGATTCAATTTCACGAAATATATAGAAAATAAATATACAATGGAATATATATGATCAAAAATAATAATTGCATAAGAAATACGAACGATGAATATATAATATATATAGAAATATATATATATATATATATATAATAAAAAATATACAAAACGTTGTAGTATAACCATCAATATATTAGTACAGGAAATATATATATGTGTATATATATATTAGGGTGGCTCAAAAATTAACTGAAAAATGAAAGTTTGAATTGCTATTTTCCACAAGGCTATTCCTGTTCCGTATCACAAAAGAAGCCTTCATGCAAAAAATCAGGAAGATCGGCCAATATTTAGAGGTCGCGACCTCAAGGTAAAAATATCTAAATTCCGTAATTTCAGTAATTTTGGGTCACCATTATGTTCTACAATAAATATTTGCCGAGCAACGCCACTCTAGACTGTAAACTTATATCCAAAGAACCACTATATGATAGCAATGCACTCTTCCCACTAGCTCAGTTGGTCGCCAAGTCTCGGCAGGTGTAGACGTGTTTTTGTTGTGTTCCTGCCATCTGGGTTACGCCGCGCAGTGAATCACACCAATAAGGCAAGTTAAACTTTTCACCAGTGGCGGACACTATGCTTAGTTTTTCTGTCATTCATTTACTGCACTGACCTTGATAAGCAATTTGGAACAATGAATTGTTTATTAAAATTGTTAAAATTGTTTGTTTTATATTCTACAGAAAACATATGTATAGGTTCTTTAACTCTAATTTCCATTTTATCTTCCATTCCACAGGCCAAGACCATGACAACGACAAGGAGCAGTCCGAAAGTTTGGCTCCTGGGTAAGCCGGACCCGGACATCTTGGGATCTGGCCTGCCAACAAACGGGGCTATTCTCAGGAACTTCGTGTTTCACCACCAGAAGGAATCCACAATCGGTGACAGTGCTAAGGCCACCATAGACAGAGCGCTGACAATCTGGGACAAGGCACGAATTCTGACCCAGCGGGTGGACTCCGGCGTGCGCAAACTTCGGAAGCTCTATGAAGAATATTGTGGGTTGAAGAAAAACCGATTGAAACCGAAAGACGGGTGCCGAATCAAGGAAAGAAAATTCAAGGAGAATCTCACCAAACTATTCGACATCTCACGAAAAGACGCCCTCAGTATTATGACGGACGAAGAAGACAAACAGTTCCTGCGGATGCAAGAGCAGAATCCCTCGAGCGCGAATATGTCCGGGATCGACAAGACCTTGACGAACAAGGAGACTCGCAAACGCCTCAGGAGTGATCAGGCCAGCGCTCGAAAGGAAAAAAGCATGTTGAGCGCCCAACAGGCGAATACGGCTGTTCCGTCTAGTTCCGCCATTGCTGACATCTGTAGTTCCTCCACATCGACGGAGTCCGAAGATGATTTCCAAGCTCCGTCAACATCCAGTCAAGATCAGCCAAGGAATAAGAAATCGAAGCAGACCATTGTGACCAAGGAAGTAGCCGCCGCGCTCGACCGAGTGAAACTCCCTGACTGCGCTGCCATGTTCGTCGTAGGAGCCGTCACATAAGCGCTCGGTCATGGCCTGGAGTCTGTGGCGCTATCCCGGAACACCATTCAGCGAGCGCGGGTCACCACTCGTGAGGCGGTAGCAACTGCTCAACAGGCTGTTTTCTCGCCGGACAGCCCACTGCTTCTCCACTGGGACGGTAAACTGCTTCCAGATATCGCCGGCAATAAAAAGCTTGTGGATCGCGTCGCCATCTTGGTGACTGGTGGTGAAACAGAGCAACTTCTTGCCGTCCCTAAGATCGGCCGCGGCACGGGAGAGGAGCAGTGCAATGCATGTGTCCAAACGCTGGAGGAATGGAACCTCAAACCCATGATCCAGGGACTAGTCTTCGACACGACGGCAACCAATATTGGGCTGAATATGGGCGCGTGCACCCAAATTGAGAAGGCTCTCGACAAGGAGCTCATCTGGATCGCGTGCCGTCATCACGTGTTCGAGGTAATGTTGTCGGCCGTATTTTCTGTCGCCCTGACACCAACCGGTGGGCCTGAAGTGGGAATCTTCAAACGCTTCCAGAAGACCTGGCCTGATATTAATATAGTTGATTTCCGTTCTGCTGGAGACGAGCTCTTCGTTGGCATGCCGGATGGCCTACGAGAGGAGATGATGTCATTTTACTCGGAGGCAGTCAAGAGCCAGCTCCCACGGAATGACTATGGAGAGTTGCTTCAGCTATGTCATATATTCCTAGGGGGATCCTCCGACGGAGAACCGTCCTTTCGTGCGCCAGGCGCTATGCACAACGCGCGGTGATGGCTAAGGCAATATACTCGCTGAAGATCTTCCTTTTCAGGAGCCAGATTAAGTTGAAGGCCCACGAGAGAGCTGGCGTCACAAAGATTTGCCTCTTCGTTTCTCTTATTTACGCTTGCTACTGGCACGAGGCCCCTCTCCCAGAGAGGGCCCCCCCTCAACGACGTAAACCTAATTGATCTCCTCCATGAATATCCTGACCATGCTCTCAGGGAGGCGGCTGTTAAGGCCTTATATCGCCATTTGTGGTACTTCTCTGAGCACCTCGCGCCTCTCGCCCTCTTCGACGATCGCGTCGACGAGATCACCAAAGCAGCTATGGTTGACAACTTCTTACGTCCCTCAAACCAAGAACTCTTGAGACGTCTGGACGGGACTGTGTTCGATCATCGTTCTTCAATGGCGTCGTATATCACAAGCCGGCCTTTGAAGATATTCGATATACTCTCCATGAAAGGACAAGATGAAGCCAAGACATTCTTGTCAAAACCTCCCCCCCCTCTAGCTGACAGACCCCATTTACCAGTTACTTAAAGCTAAGTGCAGGCTCCTCAAGGTCGTCAACGACTGTGCCGAACGAGGAGTCGCTCTTATTCAGTCCTACAATACCGCGCTGACAAAAGACGAGACCCAGAAACAATACCTACTGCGACTCGTCGCCAGCCGCCGAAAAAGATTGCCAGTTCCGACGAAGTTGGCTTTGACGAAGAAAAAGTAACGGATGTGACGTTGTTTGTTTGATATACAAGGATTTAGTGCAGTCGTATTAACTGCTATGACATGTGTGTTCTAGTATATTTTTGCATAACATGTGCTCTGTGCTGTTGACTTTAAATTTTGAAATAAACATTGATATTGTATTTTTGTTTCAAATCCTAAAAATATAGGAACTGGTCGCGACCTCTAAATATTGTATGATCTGTCTAATTTTTGGCATGAGTTCTTACATTTTGATATGGAACACGGATGGCCTTGTGAAAAAAGATATTTTCAACTTTCATTTTTTTGGTCCACCCTAATATATATATATATATATATATATATATATATATATATATATATATATATATACACAATTAAATAATTAAATATATTGAAAATAAATATACATCAAAATACTTTATGTTCTACGGCGCAAAACGCTAAACTCACACATAATCGAGTCTACATTCACATCGTTATTACTTTGCACTTCACGGTAAAACCGTCCAAGCATTACTTCACCGCTCAAGTTATACGGATAACTATACTCGATATAAATGGCTTTCATATCGTTCAATACTATTTTTGTGCCCACTTTACATTCGGTTGGCAAGTTATCTTTAAATACGACGAGAATACAATCAAAAGCACGCACAAAGAGGTCATCGTTAACCACAACATCATTATTAAATACAACTTTATAAACACTCCTTTCCAATCGAGGGTTTTTTCTTACCGTCCCGAGCTTTTCAATCGTGAACTCTTCTTCACGCTGCATAGCGGCAATTGAAATAATCTTCCAAGTCGTAACGACAGCTACTCGTTATATAGAGATACAGTTCTTCAGGGTGAAGAGTGTAGGCAAGTCTGCCCTGTACCGCTCAAGTTCTTTGTGCCAAAATTCGGGATATTTCGAAGAGTCTAAACCTTTTACATATGCATCCAGCTCTAGACCATTCCCGCCTTGTTCATTCCTGCATTCGATAAATCCGTCCAGTGTCTAATATAAGCTTCAGCTTGCGGAATCCGACGATTTCAAACATTCTGTCGCGGATGAAACGGTTTCGCGTAGGGACGAGAACGTTACTATCAGATGCATTCTTCCACATCAGTCATATATCAATGTATGGCTGATCGTTATTTATACACAACGTGCAAACAACGGCATATGAGAGAGCGTCACTAATCTGCTCTCTTCTTGTACCTAAACCTGCAGGTATTTTATAACGGTCCTCTCCCCACTTCTCAACTATCACGAAGACTATTCATCTCCTCAACACTTAAATAAATAGCATTACGTTTACCAGAGTTTGCTTGCCTGCAAATTGTTTCAAGTACATAGTTAATGGTACCGGTTTCACGCCTGAATACGCGCAATGACTTCGTCACGGACACATCGTACGCGGCGTTGAGAATGCTTCTCAAAGGAAGTTCCATCGTATTCACACGTCTAGTCGGTTCAAGCTCTGAGATGACTATGAGCCACAGGTAGGCGGATCGGCTCGACGGGCGGAGTGAGTCACGCTGATGAAACGTGTACGGGTTTGTTCGAACTCGCGTGTTTCGGAGGCTTGAGGTACAGGGGTGTGCGGATCGATGGGGGGAGCGAGTCACACCATAAACTGCTGAAGCGTGTACAGGCTTGTTCGAATACTTGTGCCCATTATACTGGAGAAACAGAATTTTCCACCACATGAAGCAATACCGGCTTTAATGTTTTATCACTCACCAGACGTTCATTTCCACAAATTAAACATCTTCACAATCCGGTGCACTATTTGAGAGAAACATATGCCCATATTTATCCTTTTTGTTTAACAAGCGATACTCCTCTCTAAAGTCTGTTAAAAACTCGCACAGGCCATTAGCCACAACCTCACTACAAACCTCGTCATGATATATATTTATATAGTGGTAAAAATACTTAAGATTCTCCATGATGACAAGATTTACATTCTCAACCGCAGGGTACGAGTAGTCGGTATGATGTAGCATGACATAATATCGCTTGTCAACCACTCATCAACAAGAGTTACTATCCATAACCGTTGCTTATCTTCTGAACGTGTTGTTTCTTCTACTTCGCGGTATATGTGAGCTTTTATACGGGTTAGGTCTACAACATACTTCAGTATATCGTTTGTACTACGAAATCCTAAAATGCCCTCGCCAGAATACCCATAGAGTATCTGAACATTTTGGTCCTTCGCACGGCTCAATGTAGCCTTAAAAGTACCAAAGGAGGGTGGAATAGGGAGTTTTTCAGTATCCACCACATCTTGGCACTTTGCCGAATACCACTTCATAAACGTTGAACACGCAATATTAAAGGTAGCCATTACTATTTTTCGTCTACGCGGAAGAATACACGTCTGAGCTCAAGGGTATGCAGAGGTCAACTGAGCACGCATGGATAGAGATAAGCTCAGGTAATGGCAGGAGTCACGTGACCAATCTTACAGTAGGGGGAGCTTAGCTTCTTACTGTACACACACACGCACACGCACGCACGCAAAGGAGAAAATGAAACCTTAATTGAAGCAAATATACAGTGCCCGCGAAAAGTATCCGATCACCCTTAAAATTTGTATTTTTTACATAAAAAACAATGTTTAAATGTATACTAACCTTATATTAGTATTTTGTCATCTGTCCTTTGGTTTGGATGACTTGTTCTAGACGTTTTGGCATGGATTTAATCAAGTTTTGACAAACTTCCACTGATATTTCCTTGCACCATACCTTTTTGATGGCCTCTTGTAATTTTTCGACTGAGCCAGTGTCGTGGCATTCAACCTTATTTTTTATATTAGCCACAGATTTTCTATCAGATTGAGATCTGGACTATTACCAGGCCAATCCAAAATATCAAATTTATTGTCAGTAATCCATTTTGTCACTATTTTGGCCCTGTGACATGGTGCACCATCATGCATGTATGTTTTTGTCCTTTGGATTGCCATTGCCATTGGAAGTTTATCCTGTAGCATTGCTAAATACCGTGCACCATTCATAGTTGTGTTCTTCGGAAGAAAATATAAGTTTCCACGCCCATAGTAACCGAAACAACCCCAAACCATCACACTTGGAGGGTGTTTCATTGTCTTTAGGGTGTATTTAGGGTCCATCCTATTTGAGCCAATAGGCCGGCGAACCTTTTTTGGACAACTTCTGAATGTCAAAAATGTCGACTCATCGCTAAATAAAACCTTCTTCCAGTCATCAACAGTCCAATGAATGTATTTTTTACAAAATGCGACACGTTTTTTACGCATTTTTTCATTAATGAACGGTTTCTTAGCAGCATGGCGAGATGGTAATCCGAGTTCTTTTTGGAGCCACTCCTGGATAGTTCGTTCAGAAACACCAGATAACAAATTATTCATATTAAATTTTATTTCTTTCGCAGTTATTGTTGGGTTTTTCAATACTAAACGTTTCATAAGTTTGTCTGTTCGCGAATTTGTTTTCTCGGTCTGCCAGATCGTTTTTTAGGGACTGGCGTGGTTAGGCCACCATTGTTCTTAGCCCGTGAAACCCATAAATTAACGGTACTTTGGGATATGTTTAATTCCTTAGCTATCTGTCTCTGTGATTTCCCACATGCATGCAAAGCAACAATAGCACCTCGACAATCACTCTTAAGTTGTTTTTTAGCACACATTATATATAAATTTTATTTACACCACTTTCTGTAAAAAAAAAAAAAATATCAAGAAATTTACACAAACAGTGAAATCTGACAAATTTGAGACACAGCCACCCGCAACGAAGGCTACCAGAACACTAATTTGAGAATGCGTTGGATAGCTCTCATATCAGCGAGCAACCTCAAAGTTACCAGATGTCGCTAGAACAAATAGAAAGTGAATTACGTGTCTCTGAATATCAAGGGAAAATATTGTATTTTCTTGAGTGATCGGATACTTTTCGCGGGCACTGTACGTGATAAATAAACATATCGTTAACAATACACATACAGTATATAAAAATACAATCAAGGATTAAAGTAGCCAAAGGGTACGGTATCATAGGTACCAGGCACCAGGTAACGCTTCCTATAGGTGTTACGGCATACCTTCGTGCCCCTAAGTTCCTTCACACACCCCAATTTCTGCGCCCGAAAATTGTGGGTCCCCACAATCAGTTGGGGTGGCTGGTCACCCTCATCTTCCAAGCATACTAGATCCTTCAACGAGTCAAAGTTAACGACTCGACGGTTCGCATGGTTAAGGGTGATACCCTTAGCCTTCACGATATACTTCATATCCCCACCCTCACCCGTACCCCATAGGTTTTTGGCCCTGTTGATACAAACGAGTCTGCGTATGCACCATCACCATACTCATCCTTGATCTCATCAGTTAACTCTCCGAGGAATTCCCCAATAGGAGACATGTATTCACCCTCCCTCGCTGTGAATATCACGCTATCTGTGTCAGCGTACAGCACCCTCCTTCCAAGAGAGTGCAGTAGACCCTAAAGTTTGATGCGGGCGTAGGCCGTTGTGAAGCTGGCTACAGGTATGTTTGTAACCCGTGAGGTATCTGTGGCCAGTTCGGTGATGTTGTACTTTATTATGTAAGTATTACCTACATTCACGATCTCTATAACCTCTTTATCAGGAGCGTTGGCATAATCCCAGACTTCACTATAACTTTGTGCCAAATGAACGTTCCCTTTGCCGGTATTCTGTGCAAATTTCCCCCAAAGACTGTTTAGACACAACTTTGAAGTAAAGCGCTTGCCAGGATTCTTAACAGTTTGGGATCGGTCAAGCTGTATACCTTCATGTACACGGTAACGCTGAATAGAAGCCGTTTTTTCATCTTCGGTATCAACCCCTCGCGGATATCCTGATGCTTCTACTTTATCCTTCAAAAAAACGTTTATATATAGTGTGAAAAGGTTGGGTAGCTTTTGAAACCTCCACATCTCATGTATCTTCAAAATTCTATACCCATAGCGAACGGCTAGGTCCAGCTCAGGGCTTGTATATACACCTCTGATCTTACGCTGGTTACAATCACCGTTGTTCTCCTCTGCGCACTTCACGCACAGGGGAAACATGAGCTTGTGTTCTATAATGACGGGTAAGATCGGCATCCATAAATCGCGATGGGGGAGCACGTCTACGAAAGAGAGTCCAAAGTAGCGCTGATTCAAGTTAGCTGAAAACTCCTCGATGCTTGGTATGGTGGGGCCCACCATTTTTTAAGGCGCACCTACGGGGTACGGATTGTTCTTCATCACGTAGGGGTATAAAGAGCAGAAGTCGTAGTAGTGGAATTTCACGCCCTCCGTAGGCGGAAAGTATAGCTTGAATGGGTTTCTGCGCCCTCCAAACAAGCTGTCACCGCATTTGTAGGCGTCCAACACCATTGAACGTTTAATGGCCCTTATTTCTTCACGGTACTGGGCATCTGTTTCCATCCGTGCAACATACTCATGCTCCCACACGATTTTGTGAGTGAACTGGGAGCCTATAAGTTGATCACGGTTACGGGTCCATGCGAGGCTATCGGCGGGGGATCTTCCATAAAGGTCCTCTGTGACGGCACATTCAGCGCGCGAGCATCCTTACCACCACCAGCCGTTAAAGGAATACACAGTCTTCTAACCAGTGGCTGGATCCTCACTTAGGCCATCAACCCAAAAAAACACGACCATTGACCTTAACGGGCACTTCACCCGTGTTGCGGGCATGTTTTATGTATACTCCGGACTGTTGCTGTAAGTGTATGGGCCAGTAAATAGCCTTGTGCCCATAACTGCGGAGGTTGTTTCTATGAATGACTGCTAAGGTGTCTTTAGGCATGAAATTATCCTTGAACACTGTGAAACATAATGAGGCGATCGTGGTCGCGACTTGCAGCGGATCGCATTTGAAACGGGTTATGTACATCCTTCTAAAGGCTGAAACATACCTAAGTACACACATCAATCACGCAATAACGTTCAAATTCATCGGCTATATTGTATGGGCTAGCTTCATTAAAACTGTTGTAGTAGCGGTCAAAGTCTTCACGCACACTATCACTCATGTTGGTGTAGTTAAAGTAATGTTTGGGTGGAGGTAGTCCTACGTAATTCAAAGTTTCGTTAGTGAGGAATGTGTAAGGGAAATACCCTTTTGAAACTTCAGCGGCTACGCCCATGACCTTGGGTAGCTTTGCTAATTTACAAGGTGTGAACAGCAGGGTGTCTTTAAACTGTATATTACCTCTTATCTGCATCTGTAGTAGTTTGTTGCCTCTGGTCAAAGGATCACCTGTAAATATCGCAGACGACTCGTGTTCAAGCAACTCCTTATAAAGGAACTGTGTGTCAAATTTCGCCGCGTTATGGGCAATAATATACACAGTCGTTTTCTGAACTTGTCCGCTAATTTGACAATATAGGATACAAAGGGTTTCACAGGGCTGCCGTGTGCAGTCGTTTTAAAAACGTTTGTTCGTTTTCCACATTTGTGGCACTCGCCACACTCGATCTCCATGCACTCATCACAGATAGTCTGACTTACGAGTAAAACGGAATGACCTCTTTGGTTTCAGCATTCGTGTAAGTTTCTATATCGTAGTACACGGTTATACAAGGGCTATTTTTAGGCTTAGCATCTTTCATATAACATACATGCTTCACTCCATCCGCCTTATATTTTTCATGACATGTAGAACAGTGAATTTTATCGCATTTATGCACAAACGTACCCCAATTATCCATCATATGAAGCGTTCCACAATCACAGATTCTCATTTTCCTGCAAGTGCCAATTGATTTATGGAGTTCAAAGCATTTATTATTGAAAAATGTACGTCTACACACATTACATTCCCTCTTCTCGGTTTAAACTACACGACTTTCACATTTGGGGCTTTTACACTGCTCACATACCATGTAGCCATCCTTACAATGTTTCACTATATCATCAGCAAACTCGAGACATCCCTTACACAAATCATGATGCCTTCCATATTTTCGTCTTTTATCATAACTGGCGTAGAGAGCCCTTATGTTACGAATGGGGAGGTACGATGTTTCTTACAATCCTAAAATAAGTAGAGGTCTTGTACGATCTCTCACGCTGCTTTTAAAAACATACACAGTCCTACGACGATCATCCATTCGAAATACGACTATACGTGCATTTATTTCCTGCTCGGCCCTTCTCAGTTCTTCAGGACCCATATTACACTCAAACTCAAGCTTACAATCTGAAGTCAGTTTAAGGGCACTCTGCACAACCATAGGCAGCCAAATTTTTTGCGTCCAAGTATTTAGCACGGTGAACATATGAGTTAAGATTATTGCTATAAAACCACAACCACGATCGACGTTTAAATGCTCTCTGTAAATAACCGGAGAATTGAAATTAAAAGTATAAGGTGTGGCACTATGACCCGCAACCCGGAATATTCTGTCAATATCTACCATGAAGTTATCGATATTGAAGGCTGTACTACTTTGAGAGGCTTGCATTATACGGACCAAGATATATTCTATGTCTACAGCCGCCAAACGTCTGAACGGTATTACTACCCAAACATTATGTACGTCCCCGTCATCTGACCCGAACCTGAAGGACAACCTCGTCCGGACTTCACGTTCGTCGCGGTTCTGAAGTGCAAACTCCACAATACGCTCAACTACCCGCGCAATCCGTTGGTATACAGGGATCCAGGGTCATCCCTGACCACGTACCGATTTCTAGTCAGGGCAGAGGTGGGGGTAGCGGTGCGCACCAACTCGAACGTTATACCATCCTCCACAGTATGAGAAGCTGCTGTGGAGGAAGTACCCGGAACTGTATAATGGGGTATATTTGAGGAAGGTACTATTGTGAGGGTTGTGTCGTAAGACGTAGAGGGCTGGGGTTCTATTACTGGGGGTCTAACAACCGGCGCAATCCTGGCACGCTTTATACCTGAGGCGGAGGGTTCTTCATCATGCATCCGCTTTGAACTGTCGCATGCTACAGGTGTCGCTGGTGAGGGTTCGTTAGCGGGGAAGGATTCTGTAGCTGTAGCTGCACGGCCATCGGGTTCGTCTGTGCTATCGATGATGGGAGGCTGTACATCGTCGTCATTCACGGTTCTGTGGCAGAAGAAAAACAAAATATAAGGAACAGCACTCAAAATTTGTAATATTTTGTAAATGACCCACTTATGGGTGTGACGTGTTTGAGATGGAATCTGTAGAAAAATTCAGGTTCACAAGCCCCTCCACTTGTATCATATCTGCCCCTAAAGGATGTGGAAAAACTGTATTTATGCTTAAAATCATGTTCTCAAAATTTGAGCATAAAGTAATATGGTGCTATTCGACGTATCAGTAAGTGTTCAACGAGTACCAAGATGAAATTTTGTTCCGCAAGGGTGTATATGACGTTGGAAATGGATAAAACGTTTACATTTACAGTATTCTCCCACCATCTTAACATAAGCGTATTCTTCATCAACCAGAATCTATTTTTCAAAAATAGATACATGCGCGATGTGTCGCTAAATACAAAATATCTAGTCTTATTCGCACAACGTAGAGATGTGTCACAAATTGGGGTATTCGCCAATCAAATGTTCCCGAATCAACGTCAGGAGTTTTTGGAGGTTTATAAAGAAACCACAAGTCAGCGTTATGGATATTTGCTTTGTGACCACCGGCGAAACACGTTTAGGGTGCTTCTAAGAACGAATATATTCCGAAACGAACCTGAAACGGTGTACATTCCAGAATGACAAACAGACTGAAGAAATATCGTCAATTAATAAAAATCTATCAACGATTGCCCAGGCACTGCAACAGATATTTGTTAAAAATATCGATTCCGACTTTTTAAAATGCATCTGTCTTAATGCTATAAAATGTAATGTGCCAATGAAACCCCCTCAGAAGGCTCGCTTACGTCGTTACAAGAACATAATACGAGCGCTCGCTCATAAAAGTCAAACTGTGGGTAAGAAAAAGCGAATTATTGTACAAAGAGGAGGATCATTCCTACCCATCTTATTTTCAGTTTTGGGTCCTTTACTGACTAGATTAATATAATGAAGAAGGTGGTAGTGATTCCGCACGAGGTGTATGCTTCATTGCAAAGTTCAAAGATTCCAGACACGGCTCTAGAACCCCGTAAAAGTAGGCTTAAAAGAATGGAAAGCGAGTTGCTAGCCCTATTAAACAGTGAAAAGTCACCTGATGAGAAAAGGATCTTGTACCAAGAGGCTTTGCAGAAATTTCTTCATGAGTACGAAGATTATAAGAATCGACAGAGCTCCCCGTGGTTATTAGGCACAGCGCGAGCAGCGCTGAGCATGGCGACACAGGACCTGGGCCCGACGTTAGAGATGACCAACCAAAGAACAACGGAACACAACACATCGAACATGTGTTAAAAAACAGTCTCCCACATACATTGAGGAATAAAGGCTTAAGTCTTTATAATCTATTGAGTGAGGACCCCATCATACAGTGGGCCGATACAGGCGAGGTCATTGTTGAAGGAACAAGGGTACAAGGATCCAACATCGTTGACATTGTTCATGATCTGGTGAGAAAGTGGGACAGGCCCTCACCAACAGGATGGAAGCATATTAAAGCAAGACTACAACAAATAAATGTCCCCAAAACATTGATAGGTAATCTGAATAGGTTAAAAGACCTGGATCAAGTCTCGCATGTGTCACAACTGAGTACGCCATCGCCCCCAGCAGCAGCGTCTCTGAAGAAGAGAAAGAAGAGAACAAACGGCCAACCTTATCCACGTGTCTCTAAAATACGCAAATGGCTAACATATTAAGTAAACGCTATTATGACATTTCTAACCCCGCCTCCTATGGTGGCGTTAATAGACTGTACAGAGGTGTTTACGGAGTAGGGAAAAAAGATGTTGAGCGGTTTTTGCGGGAGCAGGATGCTTATACACTTCATAAACCGGTGAGAAAAAGGTTTAAAACGGCCAAGACAACAGCGGCTTCGATTGACTCTATTTGGCAAGCGGATTTAACAGACATGCAAAGATATTCAGTGTATAATGACGGATACCGCTACATCCTATTCATAATAGATGTATTCTCTAGATATCTGTGGCTAATTCCACTGAAAAATAAATCGCCTGAAACAGTTGCTAAAGCGACCAAAACGTTGATGTTAAAAGAAGAAAGGGTTCCTGGCTATTTTTGTACGGATATGGGGAAAAAATTTATAGGTCGCGCTTTTCAGAACATGCTGACAGAGTTTAATATCAGGTACTACACTAGCAGTTCTATACATAAGGCCTCTTTAGCTGAAAGAGTTCAACGTACCATAAAGGAACGCATGCATCGCTATTTTACACATAAAAACACATACAGATATATAAACGTTCTCGGGTCATTGATATCATCATACAACCGCTCACACCAGTGTACGATTGGCACAACACCTAACGAAGTTTTAGAAAGAGGTACGCTGCCAGAGGTGAGAAGAGATGGAGTACCGCCACCACTCTCTACACATTTCAAAATCAATGATTATGTTAGGCTATCACGTTCGGGAAATAAATTCGTGAAGAGATTTGAGCAAGGAAGGATCCGCGAGATTTTTAAAGTTCATGCTATGAGACCTAAAGGCGAGATAATGATGTATTACGTTGAAGACTTGAATGGGGAAGAGATCGATGGAGGCTTTTACCTCGAGGAGTTGCAGAAAGTGACATTTAATTTAGGAAAAAGTGTTTAAAATTGAAAAAATTTTAGGCAGCAAAGGTTCAGGAAAGAGAAAAATGTACCTGGTAAAATGGCTGGGTTACCCAGAAAGTTTCAAAACCTACATAAAAGCTGCTGCAATAATGAAGCTTAAATAGTATGCAACATGGCGCCTAGCCACTTCTATGTCACACTCCCGTCCTCTTCTTTTCTGTCTGTACATCCTAACAACACCCTGGCCTACTTTGTGACAGAACTCCACGGACCCATTGAATTGGAGAGTGATTCGTATGAGGTGGGTTTATGTGAACTCCAGTTAGTCTTCAAATTTTTAACTCTTGAAAATGATCAAATCACATTTCTGATCCTTAGAAGAATCGATGAGCGCGAAAAATTAGACATAACCTCAGTCCTGTTCGGTGAGGTGCCGTATTATAGCACAAATGTTTCGCCAGGAATCGGCCATTATGATACAGCCATGGACATTGTGGCGGGGCTAAACAAGAGTCTACAAAAGTCGTACCTGACAAACGATTTACTTTTTGAAGTCGTAAACATAGACACGCCTGCATGCACATTGAAGTTAAAATCAAAGCTTAGTAGAAATATTAAAGATAAAGAGCTGTTCACAATTGTGGCTGAGGGCCGATATAGCGCAGCTCTCCAAAGAGATACCTTTTACGAGGCACAGCATGACTTGTCTAGCTTAATGTATCAATTGAAGATGGAGAAATTGGGTGAAAGCTCTCCATCCCCAGACATGTGTTATATTTACAGCGATATCGTACAGCGCCAGTTTGTTGGGGACACCCAAGAGTGCATGCTGCGCATTGCACACATCCCCAACCATAGAGGGAAAAGGTTGAGCGTTATGTATGACAAGCCCCATTATGTGAATGTTGCGAGTAATCTATTAACCAACATCTCGATATCTATAAGAACGATTGAGGGAAAAAATTTCCCATTCGGTGATGGGAGCTTAACAGTGAAACTACACTTTCGTCGTTTATAATGACCCAAAGGCCATTCACACTCTATCTAGGGGAGAGATATCAGCGTGGGAGTGGGCTTGGATCCATTTTTTCATCCATAATACGCACCGTTGTTCCGCTGTTGAAGAGGGGTGCTAGATACCTAGGGAGGAAGGCGTTACGAACAGGTTTTAACGCGGCAGAAGACATAATGTGTGGAACTAAGCGTAAAGAAGCTCTAAAAAACATTTAAAATGTACACGGGACGAAATCATCAAAGATGAAAAGAGAAAAATGCGTGGTGGCGGAAAGAAGAGATCTGCCAGGAAGAAGGGGTTACCATCACGTGGCTCTAAACGTAAAAGGAAATAAAAAAAGAAGTGCTCTAAGCGTATGAAACCTATGGCTGATCATTTTTTTAATAGGCTGCTTACTAATTGTCGAGAGAGGTGGCACTATTTCTGACTCGTCATGGCACGTTTCATCCATCCGTGTAGTTCACAATGCTGTAAATCGGAATTGTCCCTCTTTGATATGCCCCCTACTCAGGTCTCTATTGAGCATAACGACTTTATTACAATTAACCCATTAAACACAATTAGTTCGCCCAGTGCCCTTATAGAATTCGTGATACCCAGCTCAGGCCCTCATCTTTTTGACCCGAGCTGCATGCACATGTACGCTAAACTGCGTATAGTCCATTCAGATGGAACGGACTGTGATGATAGTTACTCACCGTACCCTGAAACCAACTTTTTACACACCATATTCAGCCAGTGTGAGGTGTATTTAAATCAGGTTAACATCTCGGCAGGAACGGGGTATTATCACCTACGAGCCTATCTGGAAAGTGTCCTCAACTTTTCAAAAGAAGCGAAGGACACCTTTTTAACAGCCGAGGGCTTTTATCAGACTAAAGATGAAAATGGTATAAAGGATAAATTTCAAAATTCTAAAAAAAAGATATACGAGTTTTGTACGCCTGCATACAGATTTCACATTCCAGGAGAAACTGCTTATGAACGGCATCGATCTGAAGTTGAAGCTTAACCGCACGAGTCCTGAGATCTGCCTAAATCTGGGACCTGATCAAGAAGAGGGCGAAACCCGTTGTGATTCACATCATGGAGACGTATTTGCGTGTACGCCGAGTGAACTTAAGTTCGCCAAAACAAATAGAAATTGAGAAAGACTTAATACACGCCACAGTAAAATACCCAATTAACAGGGTACAGATCAAACTATACACGGTGCCCGCCGGGCTTGGAATGCAGGACCACGCCTCGACGAATGGAAAATATAAAAAGAGTGCCTTTAAATTCGAGAATTTCGGCGTTAAAAATATAACTCTATACGTAAATGGCATCGCGTTGGGAGGGACTACGATTACGGACTACTCATCAGACGCTGTGTTCCCGCTCTGCGCGAGAGCTTGTAGTAATCTGGCTCATATTACAGGTGCCTGTGATGAACTCGGGTTCGGCGTAACGCAGAAAGAATTTGCCGAAGAATTTAACATTTACTCATTTGATGTTACGCCTGACTTGTCTGCTGACGTAAATCGTGACCCGACAATTCAGCGCAGGACAATTCAGCGCCGACAATTCAGCGCCAACAATTCAGCGCAAGACAATTCAGCGCAAAGACAATTCAGCGCAAGACAATTCAGCGCGAAAATACCAACAAAGAAGAAGAAAGAACAAATCCAGAGGGAAGAGAGGCTTGCAACTGTTAGGTTAGGTTAGGTTAGGTTAGGTCACTCCTTCGTTACGGTATTTATGTCACTCCTTTGTTATGTCACTCCTTTGAAATGTCACTCCTTCGATACAGACCCAATTTAGCATATATATAAATATACAAATTTTTCTCTTTTTTATTTATTGCGATTTATTTTTATTATTTTTAACTAAACTTTTAACTGTACTGACTTGCGCTGAATTGTCGGCGCTGAATTGTCTTGCGCTGAATTGTCTTTGCGCTGAATTGTCGGCGCTGAATTGTCGGCGCTGAATTGTCCTGCGCTGAATTGTCGGTGCTCCGACGTAAATACGCACTTAAGTCCACAACAGAGTGGGAATATCTCAGTCAGGTTGGAATTTGCCAAGCCTATAGACGTTCCTATTAGTGTACTTGTGTACCTCGAATCACAGGCACTAATAGAAGTTGATCGTTTCAGGAACGTGGTCACAGACTTTTAAAATGGACGCGAATACACTCCAGAGAGTAATGAAAAGTGACCGAATCACACGCTCCAAATTTGTCGGCGTGTTTGCGAAGAATGAAATATTGAAATTGCCAACTACGAGAAACTGGCACGGGGTTATCGTTAACACCGACATTGTGGGGTGTGAGGGGATTCATTGGTTTGCAATCTATTTTCAAAATAGGGAAATAATATACTATTTTGACTCACTCGACACTCAGCCCTGGAACGATCCTGTGGTTGTAGTTTACCGAACAGATACATGTACCTGAGATTGTATGGAACCCGTATCGCTTTGAAGGATATTATAGCAACACTTGCGGTATGTACACTAGGGTGGATCACTTTTCACTTTTTTTTAAAAATTATAGCTGGTCAAAGTTTTTCCCATGATTTGGTTCAGTGGAAGTACACTGACACCATTTTTACCAAAATCGATCAATATTTAGGGGTCGCGCATCGACCTTGAAAATTTCAATTTTGGAAATTTGGTCAGATTGACAATTTTTTACTGAATAAAGATAAATCAGCAAATGATCATATTTTCTGAATCCTCTCAGCGAAAGAAATCCTCTCAGATACTTACCAAGTTGATAGGACAAGTGGTTTAGAAGTTATACTCACCTTGAGATAGCATTAAAATTTAAAATACCGTATTTGTCCCCGTACCTCCATATGCTGTCTGCCATTGTCTGCTTTTTAGGATAAGATAAAACGAATAAGGAAAGATCAAATGTATTTTGTATTAAAACGGTTTACCGATATCACTAAAGGCACTTACTCCGGTGCCCCTAACTAGGTTCAAAAACTGTATGAATCGTGCGCCATGTACTCTCTCTGCTAACTCCCTTTCCCTCTGCGCTACGTCATCTTGGCAAGTGACGACTTCTTGAAGTCACCGAGTTCTTTCCGGCTCTTTTCCACGAGCTGAAGAAGACCCTGCAGCTGTGACTCGTCTTTTGTGACAGTGTTCGCGTAATCTTCTATCAGTTTTATCCCTCTCTCTGCCACGTCGTTGGTAACTTTCAGATGCGAGATGACATTCTTCAGATCACAGTAGTTCTTATCTTGATCCCACTTATTCACCGGCAGAGTGAGCCACGTAGACGCGCACACCTGCAGGCCTGTGAACACGAACCACGATGACTCATCGATCAGGTCCGGAAGGCGCGTCGTGTCATCAACCGAGACGTTGTCATACGTGAAGTCCTCGGGCACAGCGAGGCGGCACAGCTTCTTTGCCATCTCGTGCTTCACAGTGTCTTCCACTTTGTCACTGCAGAGGGCGAAAACGACGGTCTGAGGCCTCAGATACCACAAGTGCCGCCTGATCACTGCCAGTGAAGCCTCTGCAATCTCGCGATCCACAGCCCTGTACTGCAGAAGACGCTGGTACAACACAAGGTCATTCAGCGGGGCATCAGCTGCGACAGGAGCCGCCAGCCAGGCAGGTGCGTAGAGGAGTGCAGTAAATAGTACCACTCTCTGAAGTTTCTGTACCAGCTCGTCGTCGAACTCCAGCTGACCGCTGAACATCAGGAGCTTCGTGTAGTAGATGATCTGAAACGAATACGCACTGTGATGTATAAATACCGATACCACTCCATATAAGTTTGTTTAATGGTAAATTATTTATCTTATTTTTTTCTGGTAGGGACTTCAAATGGCTGTTTGCAGAAGGCAATACAATATTTAACTTCTAATTCAAAATACCAACCTTGGCCATCCACCTCGCATGATGGTAGGCTCCTGGGCGCATGAAGTGTGTGCCACGACGTGGCTGGGCCCCGAGTACCAGGAGTGTAATCTCCGCCACTTCTCGGTAGTCTTCTCTGACAAGACCAGAAGCGGTGCCGAGGAACTTGACTGCCTCATCTCGGAGCTCCATCAGCCACGTCACCTCCGCCAAATGCTCGATCTCCAGCTCGCGATAAGTTGAGAGGTCGAGCTTGTCCCACCTGAAAGGTGAGTTATGAAAATATTGCATGAAAACGACTGAAGTTTCCCTTTTCGACTGCTATTAACATCATTAGTAGAAGGACGCTGATATCTCAATTGCTCTGAAGGCAAAAAATCATTGGAGAAAACAAATGCGCCTTAGACTTGAAATTCACCTTCTCCTCAGATACTGGAACAAAGGTTCAGTTGGTGCTGTGGTTCTTCCAAACGCGGTGATGACCACTGCCCCCACGATGAGCTCCATAACGTGATGGCGACAGCCCAGCTGGAAGAGCAGTTTACCAAGCATGTTCTCCAGCCGGACCACCGCACCCTGCACCCTCCCCGTACTGGAGGAAGTTGTGTTGAAGCACAGTCCAATCACGTTGTTCTCGCATCCCCAGTCTTTGAGAGCACGAAAGGTCGCCTGGGCCTGGGACAGACCGGTGCCGTCAGCAACAGTCGGAACGGCCAGCAACTTTCCTTCTGTGCATTGGGGAGCTCCGGAGATGAGAATCGCCTGGCGGTGCTCCAATGATCCAAGAGAGTCCTGAAACGTATGTCATACATGCCAATCCATCATCGTCCACTGGAATATGTCAATCCACTGTCGTCACTGGAACATGTTAATTCACTGTCGTCCACGGTGAGGGCAAAACTGACCTTGATTACTTTACCGTCCCAGTGGACGACAGCATGCCTCGGAGATACGAAGGATTTCTGCACAGCTGTCGACACTTCACAACGATGTGCCACTCTTCCACGGCGAGACGTGTCCTTCGAGATACTGAATTTGTCCAGGTCTGCGGGCGGATCTGCCGAACGTAGGACTGCCGCCACGACACTTGCCACCTATGTGCGAAATTGAAAGGAAATTGACAAGGATGCGTATGGTTTTTATGTGACAAAATAATCACTAAATTTTCCGTCGTTACGTCTATTATATCTTTGTCAAGGAAAGATCATTACTGATATATACACACCTGATTATTGGACATTCGGAAGCGATCAGCCACTTCAATAACAGCCGGTGCATTGAGGATTCGGTGAGGAAGGCTGATTGATACAGTTGATTCTCTCGGCTGTCGGTATGGTTGTTCTAGATGTGATTCGGAGTTGCTCGATGATCTGCTTTCTATAGATTCATCGTCGCTCTCAGCTTCGGTTCCTAATTTCGTTTTTGAGGTGCCTGGCTCATCACGAGATTGTTGTCTTGAGAGTTGCCGTTTTCTCTTGACAACAAACACGTTATCATTCCCACTCATTGTTGCCTGGCGCAGGGCCCGTTGATCCTCATAAAATTTAATATCTTCTTCTTTGTTGTTGTCTGAGAGCAGTCGACTTTTCTGTATCTCTTCAATAGCATCGGGAGCTCCGATGTCCCAGAGCTTGTTCAGATTTTCTGAAAACTTCTCCCTGCCTTTTCCCGCGTCACTGTCTCTCATCTTGCTCTTCTGCAGCGAGCGCCACTCTTCCCACAGTAATTCCAGTTTTCTTTCGCAGTTACGCCTCGTGATCGTCTTTATACATGCCATGTTCCAAAATGCCAGAACATTGGCCACCGTGTCTTTTACGGCGGCCTTCCTGTCAGTAGTTTCCTGCTTGGCATAGAAGAAGTACTGGAGAACTTGATGGGTGGTTGGCAATTTGGCACCACCGATCGAGGAAGATGGCTGACCAATTAAGAAGACGTCCGTGGCTGACCTTAGAGAAGGTGGTGCTGTTGTTGCTGTTTTCTCTTTTCCAGAATAAGTAACTTTCAGTCTTCCCACTCCTGGTTGTTAACAGTTTATCCATTGTACTAAAGTCTAGACTTATCAAACAAGAATCAATTGACACAGTTGATCTGTAAAAAGCGAACTGTGATTAGTAAAAATATTGGTCATAGACATAGCGTGTGTGTGTAATTGGGATTTTAGGATGCGCCAGCTACTGATGCTATGATTACGTCCATAACGGGGGACAAATACGGTATTTTAAATTTTAATGTTATTTCTAGGTGAGTGTAACTTCTAAACCACTTGTCCGATCAACTTGATAAGTATCTGAGAGGATTTCTTTCACTGAGAGGATTCAGAAAATATGGTCATTTGATGATTTATCTTTATTCAGTAAAAAATTGTCAATTTGGCCAAATTTCCAAAATTGAAATTTTCAAGGTCGATGCGCGACTCCTAAATATTGATCGATTTTGGTAAAAATGGTGTCAGTGTACTTCTACTGAACCAAATCATGGGAAAAACTTTGACCAGCTATAATTTTTTTAAAAAAGTGAAAAGTGATCCACCCTAAATTGTACACCCTCCCATTTCTCATGCACATGTCACGTGGGAAGGGATTTATAAATTTTTAAAAATTATTCGATTTGTGCGACACTGAAATGAACGATAAAACGGTATGCAGACAGATAAAAAAAAGTTCCCATATGCTAGCACCCGCTGTATTGTGTAAAGGTGTATATCTATATTGTGTAAAGGCCTATTTGTAGCCACTAAGACTTATTTAATGGACACTGATTCCGCTTTGTACATGTTTTCTACCATTTAATAAATTAAATGAAAATATAATGTGTTTTGTTCTTAACCCTCAAAATACTTACATTAGTTTCTCGATGACCTGGCATTCGTTGGACCGGTTTGGTTGTGGGGTAAAGCATCCATATCACTTATTCCCCTTTCATCAAAACAAAAAGTAGCTATAACACGATCAAGTTCCGCATCGGTCCTATAAAGTTAAGTAAAAATAAAGTTTAATCAAAGAGCTACAATAAGAGAAAATGCCACGAATTTTAAAAAATTATAATCAAAAAGCAGATATTCTGACAGTTTTCAAAAGGAAGAGTGCTAAGACATCGTCTGCCGACAGCGGGTCTCGATCCCGGGCCCGCAGTCAATTTTTAGTTTTTAATATTTCTAAAATCCTACTGAGGAGTTGTCTTTAAATTTTTAAATTATCGGGAAATGTACAAATACAAACACACCATATATATATATATATATATGCCGAAATAAACACGAATGAAACAGACAATGGGCAAAGCAAGTGCACTAATTTACAGCTCAAAAGGAAGATTAGCTGGGTGTGCTAAGACATCTCAGAGAATAATTAAAAGCGAGTACGCTAATTTACAACTCAACAGTAAGATTAGCTGGGTGTGCTACGCTTCGTCTGCCTGCAACGGGTCTCGAACCCGCAGACGATTATTAATAGTTTTTAATATTTCTATTGCATCTATATTGTGTAACGGTGTGTATACACTTCCGCTTAAATCACAAACAAATTTTCAAAACAATTATTATGGCACTTATAAGTTAATTAACACTGAATGAAACAACAGTAGGATATACTATGTCCAGATCAGGTTATATTATTATAAACGAGAAAGAGCCCTGAGCCGATATATATATATATATATATATATTATGTCCCGGTTAGGTTATATTATTATAAACGAGAAAGAGTCCTGGGATTAATTTTTTTCGTTGTAGAAAAATTTAGAATAAAGCTAGGCTAGGCTAACAACAAATTGTAAGCACAAAATATATATCCTTTCACTTCGCTTTATCACGAATTTTAAAAATTATAATACATACAATGAATGAACCGGAGTACATAATCACAAATTAACTACTTACATATCTGCAAAATCGTTAGCGGGAAAATCGTGCTCGCTGCCACACATTTCTGTAACAACCTGCGTTGAGAGAAGTTCATTCTGTTTAACACCGTTGAAAAGGTGGAGCGCAGCCGCTGGGTAGAAAGCTCCATCTTCAAACAATTCGGGGAAGCTGTATAACTGCCTCATGGTGTATATTTCAAAAGCACTAAGCGAAAAAATACTGAAATGAGGTCCTGAGATGAAAGTGCCCCCTTTTATAAGCGTGATTGTGATCAACCTACAACGCACGAATCGCGAGCTTCCTATTGGCTATCAGTGAATTTTGGGCGGCGCTTGACGCGTAGCCCCGCATAGCAGCCAACAAGAAGTCCTGGGCTTCGCCCACAGGGATGTGATTGGCTGCCCCGTGAAATCTGGGGCGTGTCAGATATTCCCATTCGTAGAGAGAGAGAGAGAGAGTGAAACGCGTTGTTTTTTTATCTTGTATGGCCCGAGAGAGAGAGAGAGGGAGATAGAGAGGGAGACGAGGATGGCTTGTGAATTTATTTATGGTGCCCTATCTAAAATAGGATCGGAAAAATTCATAGGCGCTGAAATATAAAACTGGAAGTTAATTATCTATGAAGAAAAATCATCAGTGCGCGAAGCTTGCTCTCGCCGCTGTAAAAGTTTATTGGTGTCCTGTGTTACCGTACAATACAATAAATAAATTTAAAAGTAACAGATGGATGCGGATCATTAACCCCCAAAGTTTAGATCATAAAGAAGTTTATCTAAGGGATATATATATATATATATATAGATATATATATTCCATAAATATTTATGACCTATTGTTCAGCTGTTTACTTCGTTTAATTAGGAAAATGTTTAAGGGGGAATTTGATTATACCGTCTTACCTTCTCTCCATTGCCCTCAAGCATTACACTCCAACTTAGAGCGAGAGGGAGAGAGAGAGGGAGAGAGCGAGAGTGAGAGAGGGCGAAAGAGAGAGAAAGAGAGAGAGAGAGCGAGAGGGAGAGCGGCCGAGAGAGAGAGAGAATTGTACATATATAGGATCTCCTTTGCTTTCGATGGCGTCAGCCCGAATGGTTCATTCTGGCGAAGGTCAAGCTTTTCACCCCGCCCTTGACCTACTTTTTAACGGGGTGTATATAAGAGTGAGTGAGAGAGAGAGCGAGAGAGCGAGAGGGAGAGAGAGCGAAAGGGAGCGAGGGACAGCGAGAGGGAGAGAGAGAGGGCGAGAGGGAGAGGGAGAGCGAGAGAGAGATCCCTGCTAGGGAACCCTGGCTACCCATTTATCTACCAACTGTGGAAGGACGCGCCGCCACCGGGTCTCGAGACCGGCGCACATAATCGTTTGCGCGTAATATTTTGTGGTCATATAGATGGGTGTGTACGTGCCAAAACTAGGTATACACTGTGCTAACTGGCTGATAGTACCTGAAGGCACTGGCTGATTAGGAGCCTGTAAGACAACGGCCGCTCAGCTGAAGTCTTAATATGCGCTTGGCTCCTGCCAGGCGAACACCTCTCTTCCTCTCTCTCCTTCTCCTCTCTCTTTCTCTTGGGGGATAACTCCGCCTCCAAGTTGCATAACCCTCATTGCACTTGCAACAACCCCCCTCCCACTTTGTGGGGTGCCTTGAAACAAGGGCGGTTGGCACTGGTGCTGGCGCTCTTGCAACATTTCCTTTGCAACATTGACCAACATTTGCAATTGCATTGCACTCTCTCCTTTTGCGCCCATACTACTGGGCCCCCCTGTTTACTCACTATTTTATTATGAATGTTTTTTGTGTACATAACAAGCAAACTGATTATATGGCCAAGTCACTATTCAAAGCATACAATATGAATAAACAACTCAGAGGAAAATGACCATTTTATTTTTCGAATCAATTATATTAATTCTATCACCATACAATTTACAAATGCAGTACCAGTCCATGCAGGCAAGATAATTGTTTATTGCAAGATTTTCATAATTAGAAGTGTACTTTCTTTGCCTTCTCTCTAGCAAAGTGGTAAATGATTCTGATGAAATTTAAAGTACGGGCTAACTGGCTTTCAATTACAATGGTTCCCAGATCTGTCAGTCGGTCTTGGGCATTGGTGGATTACAGATAATATTTATCTGTTTCAGTTTGACTATGATAATCTCTATAAAATGTATGTTCATTAGTTATATTTCCTCTGTTATTTAATCAATTGCTTTATTAATATTTTTTAGATTTTATCCCCCCCCCTTTCCGAGCCCTCTATAGGTTCGGGCCCCAGGGATTTATCCCGGCTTCCCCGCCCTCTCGATTGTACTTCCCATCACGATTATACTGTACTGTGTAACCAATTTTTATTGCTAATAATAATCAGTCATTTGTAATATATTATAGTGCAAATACCGTTATAGAATTGTTAATCACTGTGAACAAATAATTCATTTATTTTTCTAATTAAACACAAAACAATAAATTAATTTCTCTCTCCTTATTAAATAGTTTGTTTGGGCTGTATCCCAGACTGGTGACCCCTCATTATTCATTTCAATATAATTCATTAATTATAGTAAGCCTACTTGATAGGCCACCACAAATGGCTTTTAGGCAAAGTATGAAATGAATATTGTATTACAGTTAGGTTAGGTTAATTGAATGCCAGGTTAGATTTGGTTAGGTTAAGTCGTGATATTTTCGTTAGTTTTGACAGTAAATGAAAATATCATGACAACCTAACCAATCGTCAAGGACGTACAGTTGACCTAACCGGGCATTCAATTAACCTACATCAGTGGTCGGCAACCTCTGACCCGCGGGTCACTTGTAGTATATAGTGTATATAAAATAATAAATATTATAACATGAAGTGTTTTTTATTTTAAAATGTCCCGAAAATAGTGTATTTTGATTTAAATTTTGAACACTGACCCATTATCAAATTACCATCGCTCAATGCGTCAAGTCGCTCAGTTTTCTCACTCTCTCAATTTGTCAATTTGTGCTCGTTCAGTTTGCCCAATCGCTCAATGCGTCAAGTCGCTCAATTTGTACTCGCTCAATTTCCCTCGCTCAATGTTTACTCGCTCAATTGTCGCACAATTGTTGACAATATGTGCCTTAGCTTTCCGCCTGGAGCACACCGGTGGGAAAACGTATTATTGAGACGATGATTGCCCTCCTCCTCCCTGAACAAGCTGGAGCTCAGTAGCGGTATGTATGAGCCTATCTTATACTATCATCTTTCATATTATAATGTTCTTATTTATGAGTATTTGAGAAATATATAGCCATTTCCTTTTGACGTAGATTTAATGGTCATGCATTTACTCAGATATTTTTCTTCCTTCACAGATCAATGGAGGATGCCACAAGGATCCTTATTGAACACTGGGCGTTCAACACCTACAGTCTCGCAAGTGACAGTCGTAAGACGAATCATCAAGCTATACAAGCACTTTCAGGAGATTTTGCGCTGGAAGAAAACAAGAACCGCATCGCAGACTTTGAGTGCACAAATTTTGTCATTTAACGATGATTGTTCCAAATTATTTAATATTTTCATCACAGACAACGAGAGAAAAGCAAAACAAGAAGAAAGTAGCGGCGCGAAAATTAGCAAAACTGAACTGTTGTTCTACGAAGACCAAAAAGTGAACAAAGAAGGAGAAAGAAAAATATTTTGTGAACCATTTGTAGACAAGAGATGGTTAAAAACTCAAAAATGGATAAAGGAAAACAGACTTCGCCTACAATGCCAGAAGCAGGACAATGAGAAGGCGCATTGTAGCCAACAAGCGAGAAGATATTTTACAGGTACAATAATTAGGACTGATGACATTTTATATGATGGAAATGGTAAGAAAAGAAGGAAATTCAACCCTAGCACCAACAAAAATGACGACATGCCAGCAAAGTTTTGACATATCAGACTGAGTGAGAGAAAAATTCGTTCAGAAGTTTATGAAACAATGAACAAGCTTATATCATCATACCGCATGACTAAGAGACAAGCTGCAGGCGCTATAGTTGAAGTTTCAAACAATATGTTTGGCAGAAACTTTGAAATTCATGAAGAGTATAAAGATATTGATCTTGACACACTGCCAGCAGAGAGCGACATCCGTAAGGCTGGGAATGCTACTGAAGCACTCACAATAGCACAGATTGCTCACGAAGTAATGGATACTAACAGCGAAATTTCCATAATGCACTCAAATGATGGATCCAAAAATGGCAAGCATCGAGCGCTTCGACTCTGGGTGTGGACACAGAAACCAGGCAAAATCTGGCAGACTTGAAGGTGACAATATTTCACATACTAGAGGCGGCGAGTGGAATCCCAGCCAAGACTCTTTACTCACGCATAAGCTTTGTATTGACAGATCAAACGTCCCACAATTTGAAGGCTGAGAAACTTGTTTGCAATATTTTGGATTTTGGTGGTCAATATCTCAAGTTTCACTTGTTCTGCAACGTGCATCCTTCCCTGATATTCATAAGGGTGCTTGTAAAGTTTTGGATATCCATTGAACAAGAAATAGGGCAGAATAAAATCTATGCAACATTCTTAGTCGACTCTATTAACAGAAATAACAGTGCAACAGAGCAAGTAATTGACTGCTTTACGAGACTCGTGACTCATGACTTTGATTACAAGCCATGGAACTACGCATGCGAATTCGATGAAGCAATACACCCCAAGAAGAATCAGAACCTCTCACTGAAGGACGAGCGGTTTGATCGACTCACAAGCTCTTCAGCAACGACGTTGCACCACTACGAAGATGGAAGACAATTCTTTGCAGGGATGAGTCACGTCACCAACCAGTTGATCAGTATCTGCAGATCATTTCAGAAAATCGCATTTTTTCACCTGATAAACCCTCTCATTAGACTGACGACGTCCAGCTCGAAAACATATGGTGAACTGATTCCTACATTTAAAATTCTGTATGAAGAGCTCCGAGAAACACCGGCTGATTCTCTTCTGTCCGTGGATACGCCTGCTTTCAATTTCATCAGTGATCTAACCTTCCAAGAGAGCCTATACAAGCCTGAGGTTGTGCAGTCCATACACGAATATAGTGAAGTGCACAGAGACCAGCTGATCTGGCTAATGAAGTCCCTGCTGAAGATGTTGGCGGACAGTTTTGAGCACCAAAAAGGCCACATTTTCGGATTTGGTGAGCTTGAAGGCCGAACAGAGCAGTACCGAGTTGACCTGCTCCTCCCAGAAAAGCTCCAGTATGTCCCTATTCATAATCTCGCCGAAGAGCGCTCTGTGGGTTTTGTGAACTATGAACTCTCGGTTCGTGGCACCGGGAGCTTGCGGCAGCAGCATCTGTGTTATTGAAGCGACAAAGTGCTAACCTGATAACTCAGACAGAACCAGGCACATTCAATAAGTACACTACCGAACGACAGCAAATGAACTGAAAAAAATGAGGCTGTCATGGAATGAAAAACAAAAAACTCTGAAGAGGGATAGACTAAGCGAGAAAGAAATTGCTAATATGTCCACTGAATGACATAAAAATTAAGAGCTTCAGAAACTGAAGTGCATGTCCCAGCGGAAATGGACCCGTTCCTTAACAGAGAAGACATCTGTGAGAAGCAAAAAGTGGATAGATACGCGAAAAACACTTCGTTCGTGTATCCAAAAACATCAGAGATTTTTCGTCTGAGGTGGGACAGGAAGATGATGACTTCATCAGAATATGCAAAAAACAAAAACCTACATGAATCGTTTCAACATGGTTGAGAGAGCCAATATGGACGACTTCAAAGGGACAATTAACAAGATGTTCGGATAAAGTCGATTCTGTGTGCACAGGGATGCTTTATTTGCTATTTTGTATTGTAATAAAAACATTATCAAATACAGTATTGTTTGTGCATAAATGGTCCATTATTACGCTTTTTAAGCTAATAGTCATTCTAGATCATGCTAAAAGTCACAGATGGAGATATTTATTTAGAGTCCCCAATTTGAAAGTACTGGATAAAATATATTTGGTTAAATATCTATGACCAATTGAACGTCTAAATCATTATTCCAGATAAGAAACATGGAAGTTTTCCATGAAAAAGGGGGTTCGAAATATTGAGACCCCATGTCCAGGAGGGTTAATGACCTCAAATAAAATTTTTCTTGTTATATTAAAATTTAGCACTTCAAAATGCATAAATGAGGACCCTTACACGGTTTGTATTTAGAAATTTTTGAGTTAACACCCCCTTACTTATAGTTGTGCCATTTGATACCGCTAGTTTGCTATTGGAGGATGCTGTTCATTTTTATTTTGAAACTTATTTGTGAATGCATTTAATTTGTTAGTGCTTATAACTTATTTATTTTCCATTTTTGTTTTTTTTTGCCCTATTTAGGTTGAAATACGACAAAATTTGCCGCCCTAGGAAGTGCCTACTCTGCCTATACGTAAATCCGCCTATATATATATATATATATATATATATATATATATATATATATATATATATATATAATATGTGTGTAAAGAACGACGCTTGTGTAGAAGAGCGTTCCGCACAAGATGAGGAGGGAGAACGAGCAAATGAAAAATGAGGTACCTCCCAGGAATCGAACCCGGGATCATCCAATTGCCGGTCCGATATGCTAACCACTGCACGAAGGGTCCTTGGTGCAGTGGTTAGCATATCTGACCGGCAATTGGATGATCCCGGATTCGATTCCTGGGAGGTACCTCATTTTTCAGTTGCTCGTTGTCCCTCCTCATCTTGTGCGGAACGCTCTTCTACACAAGCGTCGTTCTTTACATTAATTATACTGTGTTGTTTGCAGTTAAAAAAAATATATATATATATATATATATATATATATATATATATATATATATATATATATTATATGCTGAGGGGTTACCCGGTGAGTTTTAACCCTCAAGCATACAACAGAGTACTCCTTTCTGTGATCCCAACGGGGACCTACAGGGTACGCTGACCTTTCGCGGCTTACAGGCGAAAGTTTATGATAACTTGATTAGCTCTTAGGTTCACAAGGTCAGATTGTAAGGTAAGTTCACCGGGTTATATCTGAATTATTCTTAAGTCTACGAGTGACAATTAAGGTCACTAAGAAATAAATTAATTAAGTCTGCTGGCGTTTCCTTCAGTCAGATCCTCAATTCCAACATTCCGATAAAAGCTTATTCCTAATTGAATTGAAATTCACCCTTCACCCGGGGTATATAATTACATTACTTTAGGAAAAATCCCGACGGCCCGTCTTCTTGAAACACTTCCCTCGTGCCCGTTCTAGGTACCGTCGTAAAACAAATCAATGACATGCAGGGTATCGCGCTCCCTCGCCACCGCGCTATGATAATTAAACGATTCCTTCTAAGCCCTCCAGGCCGTTCTAAATCGTGTCGCAAACTAAACTAAAGCATACGAGGTGACTCGCAACCTGTCACCCGCGGAGATCAAGATCTGAATCTCGTATCTTGAAATCTAAATCTTGAGTCTGTCTTTCAATGGCTGGACCCCTCCTTATATACGAAGGAATCCATTCTCACATGCGTCATAGACGAGTCATCATGAGAACAAGAGAATGTGTGATTCTCAGAGCCAAAGTCCTTTGGGACGGATGCGTGGTGTTTGCGTTGTTGCGTTGGAGACAAACATGGAACGACGAATGCATATCGCCAAAGTTTGTCGGTGCGTTTTAGATTGATTTCATAACTGTTTTTATATCGTAAGTCATACTCCGGGCGTGTGATTAGGGGCTTAGAAGAGATTTAGCAGACTTCGATTGTTGCGTAAGCAAAATAAGGACTGGCGCCTGCCCTTATATGTCGCTTTAAACGATTTCAAGAAGTTGGTCGTCGGCTCGTGTATAACATATATACTGTGTGAATATATATATATATATATATATATATATATATATATATTGTATTTTTAACCAGTGCGTTGAAATTATAACATTTTAAATTTGGAATTATTCTGATGCCGGCTAAAACCGCGTCAAACCTCGAGGACCACCCCATTCAATGAACCGTCCAGAATGCTAAGATATCATAACTCACAGCGAGTTAGTTTTATTTTTCTTGCCTTTATCTCCTGAGCATCACCAAATTTAACCCTTTTGCTCTGGGTGTGGCATATAAACTACACGTCCAATTTGCGTTCAGATCCGGGTGTGGTAAATAAACCAACTCCTAATCTTTTCTGAACTCCGGGTGTAGTTTATAAACCAAGGGTAGATCCCTCTCTTTCCACCCTCTGGGGTTGAAAATGGGGGGATATATGTATTATAATTCGAATTCAATAATTCGCTTCAAAGCTATGCCCGTAGTGAAAAGGTTAAAATTTAATAAGAGAAAATAAAATAACGTACTCAATATAGTATTCAGATTATGAAAATACTTTAAAAAAAAGAGAATTAGACTGACAGATATATTAAATACTGTAATACATTATAGTAGTTATAGTAGTAGCGTAGTCATACTGTAGTTATAACGTAGTCACAGTAATAATGTAGTCACAGTAATAATGACTTAAACGGTAGTCCATTTTTACTACATCCAAAGAAATGATTTACTTGACATTCCTGCATGACACTAACGCTATAAGTTTTAATTTTACGCTTATAGTAACTCAAATAAAAATAATAAATAAATAAAATCGTAAATTGCTTTGCACTGAAGGGTAATTTTCATTTAATATACTCGAGTTCATTTTACCAATTGAAGTTGTCATATCGTAATTACCCGAAAGGTGTAATAATTTCAACTATTTTGGGTCGGAAGTTATTAGACTCAAAGAATGGGTAGAAAAGTACCCAAATTTGGATAAAAATAATTAGGCAATTCTTGGAATGTAAGAATTGTAATTAGTGACTACGTTATTGTGATTGTGCTAAACGATTCGGATTTTCAGTTCTTATTAAGAAAAATTCAACGATTTTAATGAAAAGAAATGGAAGAATCTTTGTGTAAAATATTTTGAAATGATTCGAAATGTTTGAATATCTGACACCGAAGCCGGGAAATTGAAGTCCATTATACTCTCCATAAACCGCACCCTCGATAAATTGTACCTAAAATTATGTATGGTTCTAATTTTCTTTAATGTAGTGATGTGTATATTTTATTGTAGCTGTACTTTATTTCATGTGGTTTTGCTACTTGAGTATACAATATAATACAATCTCTTGTATTTTGTTGTGTAGACACGTTTATTTTAATGTACTTCATTAGTGTTTATTAGTTCTTGATTGCAACATGAATATAGACCCAGGGAAAAAAAGTCTCTCACTTAGACGCTCTCTCCTACTTAGAGGGCACACCCCGGTATACCAATTAGTGCGGTTTATGGAGAGTTTACTGTACATTGAGTTTAACTTCCTATTATAGTATGAAGCACAGCGAAATATAACTGGAATGAGTGGCACTCGTGTTATGCTAGGCACCCTTTAAAATAAAACACAATATGACTACGTTTCGGTTCTTTGCCACGAGACTAAATGGTGAAACCTTATGATGACCGGCCATTCGGTCATACTCGTGACCCTTTGACAGGCTCACACGCTTTACTATCAGGTCATCCCATAAGTAATGTCGTTTTTTTGCATTGCTAAACTCGTGTTGTGTTTGCACATGTTTCTGTGTATATTTTGTGGAAAACTCGAATTTTTATGTGTTTAGACATGTTACTTCTCAGTCTAAGTGAAGTTTCATCGCGTTAATAATCTTCGTTTATTTCATCCTTTCGGATAAGGTGGAGGTTAGGGTGCATCAAACGCCCTTAGGTTCTTGAATTTTAATGTCTATTCTCTCAAATGTTACACTTGTTGCTAGAAGTGTGTATGCCAAAACTTAATTAAATCTGAGGTGGTCCTGGGTGGCCACCGGTCACTTTTATATTTTCGCGGCAATTTTCGGGGGCCGCGCTATGTAAAAATATCTATTTTTTTTATTTACCAACCAGTTGACTACTTACATTGTTTCTTTTAATATAGAGTTGCTAAGGGGTGATTTACATAACATTTGAGAGAATAGACATTAAAATCCAAGAACCTAAGGGCGTTTGATGCACCCTAAAGGGGTGATTTACATAAAACATGTACCATAAACGAAACTTCACTTATAGTCTAATAATATCCTTTATTGTCTTTCAGAAACAATGGAAGCTGTAACAATGGAAGCTAAGAAGACCAGATTAGCAAGTGCCATTTTTGGTCATGGCAATGCTCTTACAGAAGGAGATGGTACATTGACAGGAGTCCGCCTCCCAACTTGCCGGCAGGTTCTTCGATGCGTGATGTGGCACATCCAGAAAGAAATATGTGAAGGCAAACAACACAGCCACTCAAATGGAAATCTGCCAGCATAGTCCTTATCCAGCTGAAAACATTCTACACTAAAGCAAATATTCCTATGCTTTCAGACCATCAATGCTGCAAACTAATACTTGACCTTCTTAATGACAATAACAAATTGCGTCAAATACCTGTTTCTCGCAGAGAATCTCCAAACACTTTGGCTAAGTTGCAATCCATGAATGAACGTCTTGATAAGACCTTTGGTGTATGGACAAAAGATGCAATGACAAACATTAAGAATGAGGAAGATAGAGCATTTTAGAGTCAATGAAATCTGACAGAGTAGCCTCATTTGGTAGTGTTGACAAGAAGAAAGCTGATAAAGATCGTAGAAAAGAAAAACGCATCTTAGCGGAAGCTTCAAGACGAGAACGTCATGAATCATCCAGTGTACAAGAGATGAAAAGTTCTGTATGCTCTGATGATAGTGCCTCTGCAGATAGCTTGGAAGAAACTGAAGAAGAGGCGATTCCAGAGCTTCAAAGGAAGCGTAGTCACCACAGATCAACATATGCAGGTACGTCTGCCTTTATTCCTCATGATATTCTGAAAAGGCCTTCAGTCGTGTCTGTTGCTACTCGACTAAACATAACTCCTGTTCAACAGGCTGTGCTCACCGAAGCTGTAATTCAAGAGGCAGGAGGTGATCCACGTCGTGTGGCCAAGTCGTATTCAACTGCTGATAAGGCTCGACGATCAATAACAAGTGCTATCGCCAAAGATATTCGAGAAAATTGGATCGCCCCAACAGCTGCAACACTTCACTGGGATGGCAAGCAGATGCATACGCTCACAAACAAGAATGGCAAGGAAGAAAGATTGCCAGTGTTGGTTGGGAATGCCACTGATGTAAAGCTACTGGGAGTGGCTAGATATCCTCGTGGAAGTGATATGTCATCAGGTGACATCATTGCCGAGCACACTTACACGTTTCTACATTCATGGAAGTGCAAACAGTCAGTTGTCAACTTATGTTTTGACACAACAGCATCAAACACTGGACACGTTACAGCTGCCTGTGTTACCATTCAATCAAAACTGGACCGTGCTCTTCTGTGGTGTGCATGTCGCCATCATGTTGGAGAGGTAATCCTGGATCATGTGTTTGACGCTCTCAAAATTGAGACATCAAAGTCTCCAGAAGCATCTTTGTTCCAAAGATTCCAGAAGAATTGGGAACGCATATCGCATGCAAAGGATGAAAGTTTAACCAAAATTGACATTTCAATGTACAATGACGATGCACAACAACTGCTTTTATCCTGCAAAAACAAGGTTTTAAGCACAATCCGCACAAGCGCTTCATACTGTAGGGAAGACTACAAGGAAATGGCACAACTCTGCCAGGTAGTCCTCGATGATGATGTCACAAAACAAGGAACACTCCACAGACCTGGGGCCATGCATAAAGCAAGGTGGATGTCAAAGATTCTTTATTCCATCAAAATATGCCTACTTGAAGAGCAAATTTCTGTACTACCTCGAGGAACTGTAACAACACAACATCAACAGGAAAAACTGAAGGAGTTTGTTGTTTTTGTTGTTTATATTTATTGTGATTGGTGGCTCATATGTCAGTCTGCTTCAAATGCCCCATGGTTTGATTTGTGCTTATACAAGACTCTGCTCAACTATAAAGCTGTCAACTCAATCATTTCAGTCAGCGCTGTGAAAGCCTTTGATAGACATTTGTGGTATTTAACCCCAGAACTGGTTGTTTTGGCACTGTTCAGCAATGCAGTACCTCAAAAGGAGCGTCGTGCCCTTGCAGATGTGTTACTGGCCATACAACCAGATGAAATGCCAAGCACTCCAAAACACCGCTACGGTTCTGGATATGGCAAACCGTCATTTCCAAAAATTACAGAAGCGACAACCCTGGCTGATCTTGTGAACGAGGACTCGTGGTTTACAGTGAACCTTCTTCACCTGGATATGACCTTCCTAACAGAGGATGTTGACAATTGGCAGAACAATGACCACTTCAAGGCAGCCAAGTCCATTGTGGATGGGTTAAATGTTGTGAATGACCCTGCGGAGAGAGCAGTAAAGCTCACAACTGATTTTGTCTCAGCTGCAAGAGGAGAAGACCACTTCCAAAATCTTCTTCAAGTGGTTGAATGTGACCGCAAAGCGAGGCCAAATTTGCGGAAACGAGCAAAGTTGGAGTAGTGACATTGGCGTTGTGTTTTATACATTTTCAACTTTCAATCAATGTAAGTATAGTAATACCGAATATTTGTATATTAGTATTATAAGTAATACCGAATATTTGTATATTAGTATTATAAGTAATACCGAATATTTGTATATTAGTATTATAAGTAATACCGAATATTTGTATATTAGTATTATAAGTAATACCGAATATTTGCCGAATATTCGGTGCATCACTACTAAATATATAAAAGTGGCCGGTGGCCACCCAGGACCACCTCCGATTTGATTAAATTTTGCATACATACTTCTACCAACAAGTTTAACATTTGTGGGAATAGACATTAAAATCCAACAACATTTTGAAAATCATGGGGCGTTTAATGCACCCTAGTGGAGGTGTTAGAGGAACACATTAGGCATATAATGCTTTATGAGTTTAGAAAAGGAAATAACGATAACGCGACTGCATCCGCAAAAAATATTCAGGATATTTATGGGGAGGAAGCTTTAAATGTAAAGAAATGTCAACGATGGTTCCAGAAGTTTAGGTCTGGTGACTATAGCTTAACTGATGAAGCACACTCAGGCTGACCTGTTGAATTCAATGATGACCTTCTGATAGCTACACTTGAAGAAAATCCTGCTGTAACTGTTGAAGAACTTGCCCAGCGACTAAATTCGACCGGTTCCACAGTTCATCGCCACCTGCAACGACTGAGAAAGGTGTCGAAACTTGGGAAGTGGGTTCCCCATACGTTATCACCAGATAACTGTAGAGATCGTGTGAACATTTGCTCTTCATTGCATTCTCGGCAACTTCAAGCACCGTTTCTGAATCGACTCATTACTGGGGATGAAAAATGGATGCTTTACGATGTTAAGTGTCATCGGTAGTGGGTTAGTGCTGGGGAATCTGTTACACCACAGCCAAGAGGACATCTGCTGTGCGTTTGGTGGGATATTCAAGGAGTGGTTTATTTGGAACTGGTGCAGCCCAATCACACCATTACACCATAGACTGAGCGCCGTCACATCATTACTTCAAAGATTGAGCGCTGCATTGCAAACAAAACGTCCTTCTTTGGTCAATCGCAAGGGTGTGGTGTTTCAACAAGACAACGCGCGTCCTCATACTGCTCGAATCACCACTGCCAAAATTGAAGAGCTTGGTTGGGAAAAAATTCCACATCCTCCGTATTAAACCAGACTTGTACCATCAGATTACCACCTATTCAGAAGTCTTCAAAACTATCTTGACGGGAAAGAACTTGAAAGTTTCGAGGCTATCAACATTGCCCTCTCTGAGTTTTCTCCTTCTAAACCGAACGAATTTTATCAACATGGAATTGAAATTCCATGTTGGAATCAAATTGGAATCAAAGTTTATTTTGATGTAGTTTTAATTTAATTTGGAAATAAAGGTAAAAAAACGACATTACTTATGGGATGACCTGATATTTTAAAATTTCAGAGAATCGAGAACAGCTGAAGTATGGTTATTTTGAGTGCAAAACCTCACATTACTGGATGCAATTAGTAAACTTATAGTTTGGTGCTGTCACATCAATAACGAAAGGAGGAGAGATAGTGAGGGCAACTTTAAAGATATAAAGATTTTTTAACTCACATAAAAAGATGGTCCATTACGTAATCGTAATCTTTTCGTGATCTGTCGGGTAGAAAACAGGCGGAAAATACAATGATGGCGTCATTATTTCCACCCGGCATGTAACCTCCGTGACTTAGTACTTTTTTATACGGTTCAATTACCTGTTAATAATAATAATAATAATAATAATAATAATAATAATAATAATAAGAGGCCTTAAAATAATCCTCCTGAAAGTTGTATTTTTGCATTATCTGAAGTTGTAACAAATTTTTTCCTCATCGAAGCAGACCACGTGAACGTTTCCCTGAAAAACATTTACTATAATTATACAGGGTGTGTATAAAGTAACGCAAGGGGAGGGACAAATCTGATTTGAATGTGATACACCATGCAAGAGCCTGTATAGAGGGCAATGGTGGACATTTTCAACACCTCTTACAAACCTTACTATCGAATATACAATTGTTATAAAGTACATGTAATAAATATTACTTATCCATGTTCACTCGCGTTAATATAATTGAAATCGGATTTCTCTCTTCACTCGCGTTACTTTATACACACCCTGTAGTTAAAATGCAATATATCATCGGTTCCAGTAGTCAAAATACTCTGGGTCGTGATGCAAGTGTGACCCAGTGTATTACAACTATTGGAACCGATGAAATAGTCGTAGACAAGATTCTTTTCACACATTTTATCGTGGCTGTAAATATATGGCAATATTTTCATTTACAAACACCGTAGTAAAGTCATCGTAAACATTCAATCATTGTTCGACTAATGACAACTTACTTAGCCAACTTAACCTTTGTCATTATTATAAATTCAAGCAAATACTTCGCTATACGAAAACAAAGGAATGAAAAAGGAGCCCCCATCTCACACACACACACACACACACACACACACAAATCACAGAAATGTGCACCGAAATAAAATTGAAATAGTGTTTTCAGGAATGAAAAATGTGCATGCATGAGAGAAGAAAATTTTGAAGTTATTTCATTTAAAAATCAATGTTCATGTTCACTTGCAAAAAGTTTTTTAGATAAGATTTTGTGGAATGTATAGTTACACGGAGTGTTGGGACACTAACGTTGGGGAAGTAGCACGGGACAGGATTACTAGGTTTTAAATATTTACTTCTTACTTACTTCAGCTCCCAGGTAGGCTAGTTAGCCTGTCAGTGGAGCCAGCCTCCTTCGCCACTCCGCCCTGTCCAGCAACACTCCCGTTTCCCCAAGCTCTTACATGCTGGGCAAGTCGTATCTTCGCAAGCTCTCCTCTACTTCGTCCCTCCATCTCCTTTTCGGTCTCCCTCGCGGTCTTCTGCCATTCCCTGGTCTCCACTCCCAGCACCTCCTCGCAGTTCTCACCTCCTCCATTCTCTCCAAGTGGCCCAACCATCTTAATTTGGCAGCGTCGATTTTTCTCAAAATCGGCGCTACTCCACATTGGCTCTTATTTCTTCATTTCTTATCCTATCTCTTCGTGTCTTTCTCAGAATAGTCCTCAGTGGTCTCATTTCTGTCGCCTGAATTCTATTTCGATCCGCCATGCGCATTTTCCAGTGTTCCGACACATAAATCAGTATTGGTATTAAAACTGTTTCGAAGATTATTTTCTTAGTCCTAAGGGGCATATTTAAATTTTTCAACATTTCTTATTTCCTTATCTCCTATTTGAACTCCAAATTCTCATTCTTCTCTTCGACATACACTTAATATTTCTGTCTTTTCTACATTCACTTCCAGTCCCCCCTCCTTCAAACATTCATTCCAATCAATTAAAGCTTGTTCTATATCTTCTCTCTCTGTCGTCCAGAATGCTATGTCATCCGCATATGCCATTATTCCATTATTATTATTCATTTCATGACGTCGCTTGAAACTTGCAATGACTGTGTCCATGTAGGCTATAAACAGGAGTGGTGATATAACACTGCCCTGCTTCACCTCTGTTCTAACTTCAAAGCACTCATCATTTTTGTGTCCAGTCCTTACTTTGCATTCGCTAACTTGATACAAACTTTTCAAAGCCCTAAGAAGTGTCCCCCTTACCCCATAAATCTCCTCCAAACATCTCCACATTCTTCCTCCGGCCACTGTATCGAATGCTTTTTTAAGGTCTATGAATATTACATAGATGTTATAACAGAACTAAGGCCAAAAATGAGATCTACAGTACTTCTATCTTTTCGATAACCATGCTGTTCCTCTTCCAACCTTGCTTCAATTATTTGCCTTGCTCTTTTTTCTATTATTCTTTCATAAAGTTTTGTTATATGATTAATAAGCGATATTCCCCTATAATTCTCACATCTACCTGAGTCACCCTTTCCTTTATATATTGGAACGATGATTGTTTTTCCCCAATCATCGGGGACTTGACCTTCTCTCCAATATTTATTCAACAGGTATCGAATTTTTTCTTTCATGGCTTCGCCGCCCTCCTTTATAAGTTCAAACAGAAACTCATCCACTCCCGTTAACTTTCCATTCTTCATTTTATTAACAGCCTCTTTCATTTCTACTCTGGTAATAATTACCTGTTCTGCTAATTCCTGGTATATTCCATCTGCTTTCTCCACTTCTTCTTCTGGATCTCCATTCATTAGATCTTTAAAATAATCTGACCATCGTCTATTAATTGCTCCAGGTTCCACTATCACATTTCCCGCTTCATTTTTAATACTGTATACTTTTTTCTTTTCCTTCCTATAAGATTTTGCAAGGCTATAAATCAATTTTTGTTTTCCTTTCTCATCTTCTCTCAACATTTCTCCCAATTCCTCATTGCCATTTGTTTTGCCCTTTTCTTCTCCCTCTCAGCTTCATTTCTTGCTTGCACATATTCCCGTCTTGATTCCTGTGTACGTTGCCTCAACCGGGACAATCTCGGTCCAATAATCATTGCCACTCCGTGCATCCTCCTCCGACCCTCCTCCACTCCTCTGTACATGAGCGCATATCCATCCCCCAAGTCCCTTCCCAGTTCTCCACCCATATGCCTTGTTTCTGCCATTCCCAAGATGTCGATTTTCCTTTCTCTCATAATGTCCAGAATTTCATCTTCTTTCCCCCGATAAGTTGCTACGTTAATCGTTCCGCATCTAATCCTTAGTGTGTCCATTTTTCGTGTCCAGTTTCGTTTCCTTGTCCGTGATCTGTTTATCAATCCTGGTTCAAAGGCTGGTTCTTGAGTTTCTCGAGCAATAAGGTTTTTACACCACCAGCTTGCTAAGCCTGTCGTTCCAACCCTCTTCTTTTATCCGGGCTTGGGACCGGCATGGGATTCCATGTGTTATACCGGGTGTCCGAGAATTATCTGTACAATTTTTGGCTGTTATTAAAAGTCAACCATGAAGTGTAGAAATTCCAGTTTTGTCCCATTTTACAGAGAATCTCATTAAGTTTTTTCTGATACCAAGATTTGACAAGTTTTGTAGAAATTCCAGTGTGTCCGAACATTATCTGTACAATTTCATCTTTTAATAAAATTCTTGATAACACACGTAAAATTCTTAAACAAGATTATTTAGAATCTGCATTTTCAAAAGTTTCTTTTATTAAAGTAACGTTACAAACATTCGATATGTGCACCATTAGTGATTCGCAAAACATCCAATCGATACTCCAAATGTTGCCATGTACGCTGCAGCATATCCACATCAATTCGCTCAATAGCAGCTGTGATTCTTGCTTTTAAATTATCAATGTCTGTCACCCGCGTACATTTCTAAAAAACTTGTCAAAACGTAGTATCAGAAAAAACTTAATGAGATTCTCTGTAAAATGGGACAACACTGGAATTTCTACACTTCATGGTTGACTTTTAATAACAGCCAAATATTGTACAGATAATTCTCGGACACCCGGTACTACCCAATATTATATAATTTTGTATACATATGTTTTTTAATTTTTATGTATTATTTATTTATTCATTTGTGTGTGTGTGTGTGTGTGTGTGTGTGTGTGTGTGTGTTTTCGCCATTTTACATGCCTTTTCCGAAATAGCGATGCATATGGGAAGCAAAAAAAAGTTTTTTGGTTTGCTCGTTTTGTGTAAAAGAGAAAAAGTCGCTATACAACAAAGTCCATTACACAGAAAATAAATGTAAAGTTTCAATACATTACTTGTTATATGTTGTAAAATGTTCTGTATGTATGGTTTAAATACACAAAATATTTTATCTTTTAATTAAACTTAGACGTACAGGTTACATACAGCATAGGCCTAATAATTATTTTCAGCTTCATTTATATTCAGATAAAAAATATAGGTAAGTATATAGCCAACCAAATATTTTGTAAATGTTATAAAGACAAATAAAACTACTTAGCATGCGTATAAAAATTCTAAAAGATTTCATATCAATTAATGTTAGGATTATGTCGTAGAGCAGGCATTTCTGCCACAGTTTAACTTATGAGCCAAAATATGTTCGTTTTATATCATTTCGCCATAGTCCACTACAATTACCAAGTCTTCTCGTAAAGTTTAATTTCAGTGTAAAACGTTCATAATAAAATTGACTCTCAGCAGGGTTAGTTATGTAGCTCAAGTTAATATGGTCCTAGGATATGGCTAAAGGTTTTCCGCATTATATGATCCCATATTTTTATTTCTAAGTATTTAATTACATCACATTTAACGTAATTTCAGGTCTTGATAATGTATATTAAAAATTAATTATAATAAATTACTCTTAATATTCAACAGTTAATATCTTCCTAAGATATAGCAAAAGAAGGTTTTTGCATTGTTTGATCACCTTTTGAGAATTAAAGAAAAAAAGGGGTGTTGAGGGACTGATATATATTTTTTAACGAATCTACCCCCAAAACACGTCGCATCACTGTGTTAGTTCTTTATTCGTCCATCCAATCGCATTCAATTTTGCATCTTACGGCATTCATTTATAATTTTTTTTACGAGTTTCTCTTGATTTCAGTAAATTTTTCCTTGCCAAGTATTCTCAACCACGATAAACTGTGTTTTAGGAATCTTGACCACGACTGTACCATTTAAGCAATGAAACATTTTATTTTTGTTTATAAGCATATGACAAAGCCATGCAGTTTGATGTCATAATCTAGATTCTAGAACCCCAAATATCTCGAATGAATACAGAGGGTTGACCAAAGTAAATAGGCACCACGATGTTGTATCGTGTAGTTCATCAATGGAATGCCAGAATGTATCAGTTTCACATAATGTAAATGGGAAAGCAACACAATTCTAAATATATAACAATTTAATAAATCTGTTATAATTTATTGACTTTTAGTATCAAATAAAAAACTACGGAAAGACCGACGGTGTCTATTTACTTTTGTCAACCTTCCGTACAGTAGATTGTTAAAAATACTCTCGAATTTCTTTTCAAGGACCCAGATCGTATAGACCTCTTCTTACTGAGACTAAAATTAGAACTCATTTACCAGCATTTAAGTATTTTTGTAATTTAAGATAAAAACTCTTCAAAATTATTTTATAAAACCTACCGGATATATTTCAATGTTTGTAAATATCAAGGTGGCCTACATAGTTAGTCTTTTGAAACAGGCTTTGGTCAACCCTTTCAAATCAAAAGGGAGCACGATAGTGTGTGTATATATATATATATATGTATATATATATATATATATATATATATATATATGTATATATATATGTATATATATATATATATATATATATATATATATATATATATATATATATAGGGTTGGAGAAAAGTCTTTAAGGATTTTATACAGAAAAATAATTTGTTACTAATAAATAAATTCCAGTGATATCATTGCAATGTACAGTATGCGATACCTTTCAAAGCAACTATGCAAGGCCAGGAATGACCCGAGGCTAGAACAGGAAAGTTCTAGGCCCTCGTCCCAGTCAGCACCATGTCAGTAAGGATGAAATACAGTATTGAAGAAAAAGTGTATCTTTTATCGTAGGCTATTTCTTATAATAATTGTGAAAAACGTTTGCGTTTATTTAAAAAAAAAATATAATGAACCACCACCAAATGCAACCACTCTTCGATACTGGAAGCTAAAACTTTTGGAAACAGGGAGCCTGGTAAAAGACCATCCAAGAAGCGGAAGGCCAGTAACGGCGACAGGAGACAGCAACAAAGAAAATGTCCTGGCCATTGTCGATCCAACAACTTGAACGAGAAAAGTCGCACAGGAATTGGATATTTCCAAATTTTCAGTAGCAAAAATATTAAAATCACAGGGGTACCACGGTTACAAACCCATTTACTCTCAGCTCATATACGACGATGATTCTGATAGACGGCTGCAGTTTGCTGAAACAATGAGACAAAAGTTCAACAATGATCCAGATTTTCTTGGAAAGATCAAATTTTCAGGTGAATGTGTTTTCGGTTTAACGAATAAAGGAAACAAACACAACGTTCACTACTGGACGAAAAAAAATCCAAAAATACGATTGCGTAAACCCGTTAAAACGTCTACACTAACATTGGCTTTATCAACATGATAGAGCGCCGCCACATTACTCTGCAGCTGCCCGTAAGATTCTGGATACGAACCTTGTCAGTAAGGTTCGTATCGAGGTCCCATCGAGTGGCTAGCCGGAGCACCTGATTTAACCCCATGTGATTGGGCTTATTTGCGTGAAAAACTCTACACTCCTGGTTTTATCTATCTAAATTTGAATACATCCTTGGCCGCAGAATAGATGAAAAACCGAAAAGGATCCCAGTCGATATGTTCAGAAGAACAGTGAAGATTAAAATACAATTTAACAAAATATTTGTATGAATAAAATTCTTATAAACTTTTTGTTTGATTTGTTTCATCATTTGAACACTTATCTCTATAATGTTGTTAATTAAATAGTTGTATGTATAAAATCCTTAGACTTTTCTTCCACCCTACATTATATATAAATTTGCTCGAGTTTATGAAAAGACAGCGCCTAAAACCCAAGCTTCTTTCATACTCTATTTCGGTGGTTCCCAAACTATTTTCTTCCAAGGACCCCTTTGGCATATGAATGAATTTTAAGGACCCTTTTAAGTTTTTGTAATTAAATTTCAAATATGAAAATTAGCATTTTATAATTATTTTACAATTTCACAATAATAAATACAGTGGCGCTCATAAGTATTCGCACAGAGAAATATTTAAGTTATATTTGTCCTTTTCTTTTGTACCATACAGAGTATGTATAGTGATGAAAAGTTTACCGTTCGTTTGGAAAACTTTAACAAATAACAGAAATTAGTTCAACTCCAACATATAATGTAAACCATCAAAGAATTTGAGGAAAATAAAATAAATTAAAATGCAAAAGTTTACGTATATTTATTTACAAAATTATTTTGTATTTTGTGTGGCCATCGTTTGCTTGAATAACTTCAACGATTCGTTTTGTGTATTTTTCTTCAAGGTTTCGACACCTCCCAGTAGAAATTTTAACTCATTCTTGAAAAGAAAATTGTCGCCATTCATTCAAATTCGAAGGGTTTCTCTTGCGGAAACCTTTTTTCAAATTAAACCATAAATTCTCAATTAAATTGAGATCTGAGCTAAGAATGGGCCACTTGGAAGCTTGAAATTCTTTTGTTGAAGCTATTTCATGGAGCTCTTACTTTTATGTTTTGGAGCATTATCTTGCTGCAGTATCCAATTGCGACCCATTCGCAACTCCGAAGTGAAGGCAATACATTTTCTTTTAAAAATTTCCCGATATTTCTTCGAATTAAAAATTCCAGTGATGACAACAATCTTTCCTGGAGAAGAAGAACTAAAGCATCCCCAAAGAAGCAAACTACCACCATCTTATTTAACCGTAAGAAGAATGTTATTTTCCTCGAATGCACTATTTGATTTTCACCAAACATACTGTTGTTCGTTGTTCCCGAACAATTCAATTTCGGTCTCGTCTGTCCAGAGAATTTTCTTCCAGAATGCAAATTTTTCATTTTGATGATCCTTGGCATTCTTTAAACGAACTTCTTTGTGCGCTTTTCGTAGCAGAGGTTTTCTTCGTGCAATTCTTCCATGCAGACCATTCTTTCTCAATGTACGACGTACAGTAGAGGGATAGACATTGATTTTAGACAGCCTTAATGTTTGGCAAATATCACCTGCAGTCATTCGTAGATTTGCATCAGCCATTCTTTCAATCCGTCTAGTTGTACAGTATGTTCTGAAATCTCGCAAGGTGGTCTACACTTTGAGAGACTTTTGATTGTTCTAAAGCCTTTCCATTTCTTTATAACTGCAGCAACCTTTGTAAATTGAATTCGAAGTTCTTCTATCTTTCTATAACCCTTTCCAGACTCGTGTGCAGCAATAGCAGATCTCTTAAGATCCGCAGACAGTTATTTACCATGACGACCCATGACGGCCTTGAATGATCATCCGTCTTCCATGAAGATTAACAGAGAAATTTCTAAAATTAAGAATTGCCAACAGTCTCCAAATAATAAACAGCCAACTACTAATAAAAATTTTAGGTGCTACTATAGCGTGATTCCTACCTCGATTCGGCGGTCTACCTTTTAATTATAGCTTCTTACCTTGTTTACTAATTGCTTGTTTACATTCCAATGTCCATCGCCCTTGACGATTGGTTAGGTTTAGTCATGATATTTTCGTTAGTTTTAACGAAAATATCGTGATTAAACCTAACCAATCGCAGGTAGACCACATACTATAGTAGCACCGAAACTATTTTTTAAATAAATAAAATTGAATAATAAATATCATTTTATATTTATTATATTTTCATTTATACCTTGGATAGGAATCACACTCTACAGTACTGTAGTTTCGAACCGAAACGGGTAGGAATCACCCTATAGTATCGAAGTCACCGGTAGGAATCACGCTATAGTAGCACCAAATTTTAAATTCTTCAAGCCTGAGGTGGATACACAAAGTATTAAATAATTTTGTAAATAAATGTACGAAAATTTTTGCATTTACCTTTTTTTATTTTCCTCAAATTCGATTTTTTTACATTATATATTGGAATTAAACTAATTTGTTTATTTGATAAAATTTTCCAAACGAACGGTAAACTTTTCATAACTATTCTGTGCATGGTACAAGAGATAAAAACGAATATAAATTAAATATTTCTCTGTACGAATACTTATCACCGCCACTGTATGCATAATCTTTATTCTTTATTATGAGTGTGTACAACAAACAATTAGTTTATTAATTTTCTTTATTATTAATATTCTTATTTATTACTTTATTATTTATAAACATATTTTTCTAATTAAAATAAGTGAGTAGATTACATTCCACTACCGACTTTCCTGGGGAAAGAACCCTGCCTAACCCATGGCGGATCCCACTTTGGGAACCGCTGGTCTAGACATTTAACTCTATAAGAAAAAGTGTGTTCGACGTTTTCATTAAAAAAAGTTTTCAATGAATCAAAGTATTTCTCCTTGTTGTTGTGGTTGTAGAGTTTAAACAACTCCAAACATCAACATTATCATTAAAAAAAGGGTTTCATGTTCATTTACCTTCATATCGATTCTCCTTTCTATCCCGGAAAGCACAACGGACCTCCACGATTTCTCGTCTTTAACCTCTCTCGATGTTGAGGGTTCTGGTTGGGGCTCGATTGGGGGTTCAGGACCAAGACCTGATTGAGAGGAGGAGCCATGACATTATTATTATTATTATTATTATTATTATTATTAAGGACATTAATTCAATAACTGCAGGTAATAAGTAAATAAGCTAGGCAGTAGTCAGTAAACTAATAATTGAGTTTTATTTGCCAAATATTCGTGTTCTTCATGTGTTTATTAAACGATTCAAATTTTTAAGAAATATACTGTATATACATATATATAAATATATATAAATATATATAAGAAATATATATGCAAAACCCTAACCTGCTAATTTTACCCAACCCACACGACAATTATCGTATATTTTATCGACGTACAGAGTACAAATCTCTAAAACATCCAAAATTCAAAGAAATTTCAGATCATGCTTACGTTCCATAATAGATTCCTCTAATTCATCTGGAGTGTCTATGTCATCCGGAGTCAACATATCCGTAAACTCTTCGTGGGACAACATTTGAGCGTCATCATCGTCGTCGTCGTCGTCGTCGTCATCTTCAGAATTATGAAAACTTAAAGATGACACCGAATGTTGGTCTTCGTCCACAGACACATTGAGTAGTTCTTCAGTGACTGTGAGTCGTTTTCTGTGGACCTCTAAACTTTTTGGACGTTCTACTGTTAAGGAAGGAGTTTGTTCATTATAAAATAATCTATCTAATGCTAACAAAAGGTAACATCCAGAACACCTATTTACCCACACGTAGAGAAGTGAGCGTGAACTCCGAGAGAGTCACGACCACGGAGTAGTTGGCCGGCTCAACTCCATTCTCGGTGGCGGCAGGAGTCGAACCCGAGCCTTTCCTGTTTGAGTCCAATCTGCAACTAACCGAGCCACGAGAATTCTAAACTGAATAAATGAAACGGGTGGTAAATTTCTAAAAGTTAGACTCTTTGTAAGCAAAACGGTATGGGAAAAGGTATAGTCAAAACTATAGCGTAGTTGATTCAAACATCCAAAAATATCTCGTAGCAAATAATTGTACAGAGGAAACAATGCTTGCCTACAACAGCCAACGTACATGGCTGTGTGTATTTGACAATCAATCGAAAAGGTTAACTGAATGAAAATCAACCCCACGATGAGTAACTATGTTTATTTTTCTGGTAACAAATTTAAATAGTTGATTTGACCATTTCGATTTGCTATCTTTTTTATTTTATTTTAATTTTTTTTTTTTGCCAGAATAGAGAATACCTTTCCTGAGTGTGACTCTTCCCGTAGGAGGACACGCTGTAGCCATATAAACAGACTTATTCATCATCATCATCATCATCATCATCATCACCATCGTCTGTAGGTTTCGTCACTTCAGTCTCTCCTTCGGCTAACCTCACAATTCCTTCCTTAACGAGACCCTTGTGTAAAGATCGGAATGTAGTTGGAGAACTCGGAAAGTCCACTGCGGATTAAAGTTAATACAGTAAATAAGAATTAAACTTCATCATTTATAAAAGTTCTATTCTCATTTTGGTCATTTAAATAAGTGACCAAAATGTTCACTCACTAATTTATTTTGTGTTTGAAAAAGATAATTAAAAGGTTAAGAGGTAGTCCGTACAGGACATTAAAAAGAAAAAAAAAGGCTGCAGGTCATCTTAAAATATTTATACATAACGTTGGCCATTCATTTTTAGGCTGATTTTCACTTGATTATTATTATTATGATATATATATATATATATATAAGGGGTTCCAAAAAACCTTAGCCCCCCATTTGCAGCTTACATGTTTACTTATATCGAAATAGTTTTTAGTGATCATAAAAATATATAAAATTCTTTATTTATTGCAGGTATTAAAATTACTCTAGCTGATAAAGTGATAATATAATGGCTTCTCAATTAATTGGTGATTCGGAGAGGCAACGTGTGATAGATCGCATACGAGCAATAACATTTCGGGAAGCTCGTGATGCTGGAGCCACCTTTATAACACGTTCATGGGTTGCCAAAAAGTTGCGAAGAAGTGAGGGCCACAACACCAGATGAAATCGATGACAATGAACATTATCGCGAATTATTAAAAAGTCCAGACTGTGTTGGTGTGTTTGTTTTGTTCACTGCAAAGAAGCTCATGTGGGTGCTGAAGCCAAATGGTCAGAGTTGGGATGGACAGTATTTTCGTGATGTTATTCTATCCCAGCATGTCATTCCTTTTCTAAGAAACCCAAACAATGTTATGGATGTCGATCAGGTCACACTTCTGCATGATAAGGCCCCCTGCTTTAAGGCATTAGCCACTCAACAGTTGTTGCGGAACCATGAGATAGATTTCTCCTCACCTGAACGTCTGTGAACACATTGGATCAGTTAGAAAGGACAAGGTTGAATGTCTCTTGTTTCAAGAACCTGCAGCAAATCGATTTTCGAAGGATACAATGACGCAACACATTGAAACTGTTTCAGCAAATTTGCGTAACGATCAAGATCTATTCACGTCACTTTTGGCAAGCTACCCAAAGCGAATTCAGGCTGTCTTGGAAGCCAATGGCGGGAACACCAAGTTTTAATTGTTTCTCATTAAATGCAGGATTAAATTCTCTTTTGTAAGGTATATTTAGTTTTACTGTACCTCTAATGGTTTAGGCCATGGGCGGGGGGGGTTAAGGTTTATTGGAGCCCCGTATATATTAGGGTGGTCCTTAGCTATATAGGGGAAAATTCAAGTTCCTAAATTTAACTGCGCTACCCCCGGAATTCGTTAGAAATATCGAAAAATGGTCGCAAACAAAATTTCACATGAATCGGAGAATATTTACTGGTGCCATATTAGGGTGGTCCTTATTTTTGAACTTTCGAAATTCAATGCGGCTACCCCTGGATATTGTTACTAGTCTCAAAAAAGTGTTGTAAACAAAATTTTAGCTCAATCGGCTTATATTATCTGCTATATTGTCTCAATGTTTTCCCCATAAGGGGGAAAATTCAACGACCTTCAATGACCTTCATCAGTCATCGACAAGTGCAAGTATTTGCACTTCCGGTATTTGTTTGTCTCCTGCACATTTGGAGGGAAGCTTCCTTCTTCGGGAGAAGTACTCCAGCGCATGTTCCACCTGCTCCGAAAGGAGAAAATGTCCCTCTGTGAAGCTGCAACGACTGTTTATCGAGATGTGGGGGACTTTTGGGAGAGGCCCAGGATTCCGACAACGGCAAACAGAAACATCATCCCGAAGATCGAGGGTCTGTATGAAGGGTGGCGGGGTCTTGGAAAGACGAAGAGTAGAAAGTCGGAGGCAGAAAAAAGGAAGAGGGAGGCCTTCCTTCAGAAATTGGAGGAACTCTTCGCCGTCGCCCATGCAACTTGATAAAAAATGAAGAGGACAAGGAGTTCTTGATAGCGCAGAGGGAGAAAGGAAGGTGGGACTGCATGATGGGAGTGGATAAGAAGCTGGCGGAGAAGGAGTCCCGGAAGTTGAGCCTAAGCCGCGCTGAGACAGCACGTCAGGAAGAGGACATGAAACGCCGCCAAGAAGAAACCAACGTGGTGGAGCTGCAGAGCTCTTCCAGTAGCAGCGCCAATGAGACGGCGTGCTATGAGGACTCTACAGCAGCGGGTCGTTCTACCTCCATGGCGGCACCTCCGAAGCGACGACGAGCCTCCGAAGCCCCGTTGACTCCACCGATAGCCGCAGCAGTGGATCGGACCAAGAACACCGATCGCAATGCTGCATACATCCTGACGGCGGCTGTTTCTGCGTATGGATGAGACCCATCGACGGTGGCCCTAAACCGGCAGACTATCCGCCGAGCCCGCATGAAGTTGCTCAGGAGACAGCTGAGGACTTGAAGGAGTCCTTCGATCCAACTGTGCCCTTCATTATCCACTGGGATGATAAGATCATTCCCGATCTCTATGTGTGCCTGAACTACCTTCCGGTACGAGCGAAGCCACAATGAATGCCGACATCGAGGCTCTGGATGAGTGGGGTATTCCAGATCGTGTCAGAGGCATGTCCTTCGATACGACGGCAAGCAACATGGGAGTTCGTAGAGGGGCTTGCACACTCATCCAGCAAAGGCTCAACGTTAACCTCCTCCAGCTTGCCTGCCGTCACCACATACTGGAAATTATGGCCGAGCAAGCCTTCACTCTCTGCTTTAGGCCTTTCTCTGGTCCAGATATCCCCCTCTTCAAGAAGTTCAAGCAGAGGTGGGTTTTTTTAACTTGAGTGACTTCGAACCGATGAAAGATGACTCCGGGGCTGATGACATCATTGGCTTCTGCAAGCGCCAACTCCAGGAGGCACAGCCACGGGACGACTAGCGTGATTTGCTGGGGCTCACCATCGTAATCATGGGCCCGTTCCCCCTCATGGTATCCGGTTCATCCGTCCCGGTGCTTACCACCGCGCCCAATGGATGGTTCAGGTCATATACGCCATCAAAATCTTCTTCTTCTGCCAGCAGTTCGAGCTCAGTCCACGAGAGAAACGAAGCCTCAGCCGTTTCGTCCCATTCGCGGTGACGACATACATTCCCGCTTGGTTCGAGGCCCCGCTAGCTGCTTCTGCGCCAGCCAACGACCTCCGCTTGTACAAGCAGCTGGTTTCTTATGAAGACGTGGAGATTGCCACCGCGGGGTCCAAGGCTTTCGGCCGGCATCTGTGGTATCTGTCGGAAGAGCTGGCTGGATTGGCGTTCTTCGACGTAAAGTTCACCGCCAAAGAAAAGAATGCTCTCCAAGATGAAGGATCCAATGACCCACCAAAGCGGATTTGTGTCCCAGCGGATGCCACCCTGAAGGACAAGACGGTGGCCAACTTCGCCACCTCGCGATCTCGGCGCCTCTTTGCGGCTCTCAACCTTCCCGACGGGTTCCTTGGTGTGGACCCCACCGAGTGGGAGGGATGAGAAGATTACGAGGCTGCTTCTCGCCGCATCCGAAGCCTCCGTGTGATGAACGACTGCGCAGAGCGAGGAGTGAAGCTGATTCAGGAGTTCAATCCTGTCATCACCAGGAATGAGGATCAGCGCCAGTTCCTCCTTCAAGCCATTGAGGAGCATCAGAGGCGTTTTCCGGATGCGCGGAAGAACACTCTTGCCCACAAATAGGCAACAGTCAGTGAGTGGGAGTTGGGCTCCCATGAGAGTAATATTGTACCTCTTTTAATATACAGTATATTGTTATTGCACTTCCAGGACTTTGTTTGTCTCCTCGTTTTTTATCATTTTCGAATTAAACTATATAATCGATTAACATTTGAAATATATTTCCATTGAAAAAAGTTTTATTTTCAATTCTAAGGTTCCGTCCCATCATCCCCAAATATGGGGTTTCACACCGTAGACTATATAACAATATCAGCGTACTAGTAGTAGTAGCGTCCTGACAACCAATTTGGCACCAGATAATATAAGCCGATTGAGCTAAAATTTTGTTTACAGCACATTTTTGAGACTGGTAACAATATCCAGGGGTAGCAGCATTGAATTTCGGAAGTTAAAAAATAAGGACCACCTAACTAATATATATATATATATATTATATATATATATATATATATATATACATACAGGGTGGGCCGTAAGTTTCCATACATAGGAAAATTTAAACGTTTGTTTTTATGTTTCAGATACCCTAAAAATATGCGTTTGTAAGATCTTGTTTACTGATGAAGCAAATTTTTACGTCAATGGAGAGGTTAATCGGCAAAACATACGTTATTGGAGTAATGCTAACCCTAACTGGCTGAGTCCGACGAAGATGCAAGGTGCCGGTAAAGTGATGGTGTGGGCCGGGATATGGGGTGACAGAATTATTGGACCAATTTTTGTCAGTGGAAATCTTAATGCCGAAAGGTATCTTAACATGTTGCAAGAAGAGATTTTCCCATCCCTGCTAAACGAGGAAGGTAACTTCCCAGTTTACTTCCAGCAAGATGGAGCTCCACCTCATTATGGTCTTCACGTGCGTCGGTATTTGGATCAGCAGTTTCCGGATGCTTGGATTGGTCGGCGTGGTCCTGTGGAGTGGCCTCCCAGATCCCCAGATCTCACCCCCCTTGATTTCTATCTTTGGGGGCACTTGAAGGCCATGGTGTATCAGGAAAAGATACGAGACATAAATCATCTAAAGGAACGTATCACCCTCGCCATTACAAGCATAACGTCAACTGTGTTAATGCGTGTTCATCAACAGTGGGGAACACGTATTGAAATGTGTTTTCAAAACAATGGCAACCATGTAGAGCATATTATATAAATAAAAATGGTTGTCCATAAAAAAATGTTTATTTTTCCTATGTATGGAAACTTACGGCCCACCCTGTATATATAAAGAGAACTCAATCAAAACAGAAAATTCAAAAGGATGACGTTTCAGCTGTTATGTTACAACCCTAATTAAACCTTTACAAATAAAGAGTCCCAACATTCCAACATGCGCCGATACAAAAGTTGATTTCGCAGTTAATGCAGGAAAGTGGTTGGTTGGGAGAAACAGGCAAAGAAAATGCTCTCTTCCTTTTGAAGTTTCTCGAATTCACAAACTTAAACAGTCTTTCCACAATGCAAAAAGGAAACGTGGTTTGTATCATAGCAGCAATTCCCCAACGTCGGTCCGCGAAATCTTCTGATTTAAAACATGTGTACTTCCACCAAAATGTTTCAAACATTAAAAAGTTTACTGTATCTTCTTCTTCAAGCTCTTATTTTAGTACATTCTTCAAGAACTTTTTCCTAAGAAATGTTGGCCTGACCACTCCATAACATGGTAAAAATAAAATTTATCGGTCTGTCCAACAGAAAAGGTTGGGAACTATTATATTCTGGAGAAACTTATAAAAATGTCAACGTTACAAGATTATTGAATACAGAAGTACTTGGTAAAATGTAATTTATTTTAATTAATAATTAGAGGTTCTGAATAATGAATTTCCTGCAACCTTTTTAAATGTTCTAGTTTACAATTTATAATATATATTTTATTTTTTAATATATAGAATAACATTGGGCTAAATCAACGAAGCGAATGTAAGCAAAAAAAAGCCAGAATTTCTCGGAATGGGATGTTTTGGCGCCGACGTTTTGGCGCCGCCGTTTGGGCGCCACCGTTTGGGCGCCGCCGTTTGGGAGGGGAGCCGGTTTGGCGCCGCCGTTAATTAGTTAATTTTTGTTAAAACTAACGAAAATATCACGACTTAACCTAACCAATCGTTAAGGGCGTACAGTTGACCTAACCGGGCAGTGACGATTGGTTAGGTTAAGTTGTGATATTTTTGTTAGTTTTAACGAAAATATCATGACTGAACCTAACCAATCGTCAATGGGGCAGATAACGGAAAAGTACCTATATTATATATACACCTTATAATACACTGACTCTTTTGCTCGCACCGCCAAAAAAGTAACGAAGGGTCGCGCTTGCTACATTTATCAAACACATAAAAATATCCATTATGTGAAAACTTCTGTTTCCCTTTCTTACTTGATATATTTTCAGACATTTATGCTATTAAGGACAACAACACAACTTATCTGAAAAGACAGACAGCACTTCAGGTTAATAACCAAGTATTACTACTTAATACTTAATACTAATTAACGGCGGCGCCAAACCAACTCCGCGCCCAAACGGCGGCGCCAAAACGTCCAGCGCCAAAATGTCGGCGCCAAAACGTCCTAGATGGAGAATTTCTCATTATCAAAAGCAGACATGGAGAAAAAGAAATAAAGTACAATTTACGTAGTAAAATGATAAATAATTAAAATTAAAATAAATACTATACAGTCATCAGCTGCTTCGTTTCAATACAGGATAATCTTCCACTTTCATTACATACTATATCCTTCCCATAAAAAAATACACCAGAGAAAGTATTGTAGTTTTCAAAAATTGCCAAGTAAACCGGATTAAAGGTGTATCATCCAAGAACTTGCCAACATTACAGTAGTTACACTAGGTTTATACCGGCGTGTTTAATACAGCTGGTAGTCACAGCTGTTACCCGAATGAAAGGATCGGCTATGCTTGAAACCCTTATCAATGTCTACCAACAAGCTAACATTCTAGTTAATCACTACACAAAGATAAGTCACTTAAACAGAGACAACAACCAGAAACACGCAGACAGACAAACAGCCAGACACAAGAAAACCTACAGACTCGACACGACCATTACACCCTTCAATACAGACCAGACCACCAAGATCATCAAAAACATTAAGAATTCGAAGGCTACTGGACCAGACAACATATCTAACATACACCTTAAACACTTGGGCCCACAAGGAATACTAGCTCTCACAAATATCAGCACATATTCATACCAACACTGTATTATTCCTGACATATGGAAACAAGGTAAAATTATTACACTACTCAAACCAAACAAAAATCCAACAGAACCAGCTTCCTATAGACCCATTACTTTACTATGCACACCTTCCAAAGTAAGAGAAAGACTAATCTTACAAATCACCAACCCACACATTCCACTATCGCCTACTCAACATGGATTCAAACCTCACCACTCAACCACGACATTACTCACTAACCTCACGCAGCACATCATGGATGGCATCAACTCCAGACGACCAGCTCAACGTACACTATTAGCAACAATAGACATTAGTAAAGCATTTGATGCTATCCCACGCTTCCCTCTCATAAACAAAACACTCAACACAAACATGCACAATAACACCAAAAGGTGGCTGAGCAACTATCTTTCAGGAAGATACTTACATGTCACATTTAATGGCATGTCATCCAAAAACAAACTTTTTCCGAACGGGGTCCCTCTAAGGTGTGCGCGCGTGCGCGCGCACACAGCAAAATAAAATGCGCACAGGCTCAAGCGTATCATGAGTCACGACAGTAAATGAAGTAATTTCAAAAATATACCGTCACACAAGGTCTGACCATTTGCATCAACATACTCTATAGTCGCTCTTTTAAGTATTAACCCCTTCCGCCCGATTTGGCCGACGTCCGCGCAATTACGCAATACAGATTTTTTTTACTCTATGTATTTGCATTTTTTTTCTTTTATACATTAACGCATTGAATATAAACCTTCTCTTTCTTATTTTTGCATAAAAGCGAATAGTAATTATCTCATAATTCATAAAAAATAAAAATATTTTTTATTTTATTCCTATTTTGTGAATGGATAAAATCATGTATTAATCTTGATAGTCTATTTTAAATTGCTAAATGCTAAAAATTGTTTTGAGAAATGATAACGAAAATAGTCATTTTCAATTAAGGTTATTTTTTTTATTTCTTTATTTTGTTGAATTTTATTTTACTATTTTTTATTTTATTCATATTTTCAGAATGGATAAAATGTTTTCTTTTTTAAGAATATATAATATTGCAAACAGTTTTTTAATATCCATTTAATAGTACCGTAATGATCGAGCTATCACCTTATGGAAATAATATTTATTAAGTATTTAATATTTATATATATTTCATTTTGAAGATAATAGCGCTCAGAAAAGTTTGCACAATTTTTCATCATGAATCTAAATGTATGCACAACGAAAATTTCTTGCGCACACGGACTAAAAAAAATTAGAGGGAACATTGCTTGCCACTACATGTACAATCATGCACCAACACCTCGCACCATTAAGGTAACACCAGAGAGACATTATAACCAAATACTCCATTCCATACCACGCCCCACAGATATCACACAGTACAGAAAACACATACACACACACCTAACCCACAAAGCACTGACACGACTCGGTCCGAATGCGGTCCTAGGTGCGAAGCCGCCACCCATTAACAGGTCAGAGATCAGCCTGAGCAGATCGGATCGAGTTAACTTAGCACGATTCCGATGTGGACATCACCCCAACTTACGGACATATAAACACAGACTAGACAACTCCATAGACGACACCTGCCACCTGTGCCAGGACACACCACAAACAATTGAACACATTATGACCGACTGTATCGCTCTAGCACAACAACGAACACAACTCAACATCACTAGTGCGCTGAACCTCTGGTTCACTCCGGAGAGGGCGATCGGTTACCTGCGTGCCGCGGCTTGCTCGATCAGGGTGGGCTGATCGGCTAAACAACAACAACAGCATATCTAATCGTCCAAGTTCACATTATAACATGCAAATAACTTTCCACAAAAGATTTTGAACAGAAAATGTGAAGCCAGTGAGAGCATAATATTCACTTTAAGCTCACAATATGGTCTCACTGGCTTTGGATGTGAAGCTCAAAATTTTGATGGTTGTGGTATATTTGTAAATTTATTGACAACTGGCTTTTTCTCGATTTAACAAACATGTATGAAGTTTTATATAAGCGTAGTATGACTAAATATATATAGGCTTTGCCTATATTGGAAAAGCGAATTGTTTTCATACGTGTAATAATGTATACATATAACTAAAACATATCTCGGGGTTTTATGGGTTAATCATAAATTACATTACTATTCCTACCTCCTTCATAACAACAGAGGTCTTGTAACGGAGGGGACCTACACCTTTACCGAACCATTGTCTGAACGCAAAGGACGATCACCCATCCAACGACTAAACATACCTAATGTCGCTTAACCTCACTAATCTAACTGGAAGGGGTATTGTGATGTGGTCTCTTTTATGTTTAAGGTAGAGTATATAAGGATATTAAATATAATAATTATCTTTATCCAATATACTGTTTGTATTAAACTAAAAGACCTCTTTCTTTTCAAGTGTTTTGGCGGTTTGGTCAAAATTAGGTAAAGGATATTATTGAATTATGTACAATGTCATTCTTACGAACTTTCATTATATACAGGGTGTCCCATAAGTCCGGCATCATAGGAGAAATTCATATTTTTCTATTTCTACAAACCATAATTCATATGCTCGGGATTCCAATTTCCCGTCCACCATTCTGTTCAGTGACGAGGCTTTTTTTTTATGGAAATGGTGAGGTAAATCGACAGAACACCCGCTACTGGTCTCAAAACAACCCTCACTGGTATACCTCTTCAAATGAACAAGGTGCATCTCGGGTGATGGTATGGTGTGGCATTTGGAAGGATCGCATCATAGGCCCCCTCTTTTTCGATGAACATGTCACTGGAGGCACCTACCTACGTATGCTCAAGGAAGAAGCATTTCCCAGTGTCTTGAACGAAGAAGGAAATTTCCCAACATGGTTCCAGCAAGACGGCGCTCCTGCACATTACAGCACCCAAGTAAGAGAATACCTGTACCAACAATTCCCTGGTCATTGGATAGGACGTCGAGCGCCTGTGGAATGGCCAGCTAGAAGTCCGGATCTCACGCCACTAGATTTTTATCTCTGGGGCCACTTGAAAGCGCTGGTATACGCAGAGAAAATTAGGAGTGTTGAACATTTGCGGCAGCGCATTATTGGGGCATGTAACACCATTACTCCTGACATCATTCACCGTGTGCTTGCTGACTGGGTATCACGTCTGAATTTGTGTATTGAAAACAATGGTGGACATATTGAGCACGTTCTGTAAAGAAAAGCTTTTGCTTCTGTTTTGCCTTTTTTTATTATTTTTCCTATGATGCCAGACTTATGGGACACCCTGTATATTAAAAAGTAATGTGAGTTCTCTTATATTATTTGGCGATTCATAGATAAAAGATAGGTGATAATGCAATTCTTTAAATTTTAAATTTTAATAACGTGTATATATATACATATATATATATATGTATATATATATATATATATATATATATATATCGCTCGGTATTTTACTTAAATATGCAAAATTTTCACCTGTGAACAGGCTAGAAAAATGCCGGCCAAATACCTGTTTCTGGCTCATAAACTCCTGTATCTGGAAGACTAAACTCGAACTGGGAAAAGCTGAAATGTTTTGTATTAGGATTAATGCTATTTTCTCCTTTACTCGTCGGTGGCGAAGATAAATATTGTGACGTCATAGTGGATGGATTGGTTGTCAACTTCGATGTGGCGGAATGGTAGTGAGGATTAGTATTAGATGTAATTTTTATATTTGTGTGGGGAACGGAGAGTGACGGAACATTAGTACGTGACGTCACTTGAGTATGCCGTGTTACATGATTTGAAGTAACAGCATCATTATCTTCCTTTTCTAAAGGGTAATCGGTTCTTGCCTCAATTTCGCCATTCTAATGAAATAAAATATTATAATTAATAATAAAATCGTTAGTTGCTATTATTATTATTATTATTATTATTATTTATTTATTTATTTACATACAATAAAGATCTGTATATTAAGCTTTGTGCATTTAAGTTTCAATGGTTTTTATCTCTAAAATTTTGTTTTGGAATCACGAAGACACTTCAAATTTAATACAGTTTGAAAATATAAAGACAGCAAGACTCCTTAAATGCTATAGTTTTGATGTTCATTTGTGCTGATATTTAAAACTGTCATTTGTTTGACATAACAGTTTGCCTTCAAAGGTGAGATAAGTTGAAATGAACCATTTTAGAAGCGTGAGTGAAATAAAAGAAAATGATGTTCGGGAAAAAATGTGGAATGAAAAATTCTTTGGGCGTGAGTAAAAGAACGTATATTCTGTTGGTATAGTCTTGCGGTGAGGATGAATCGCAAGAAAATTATAAGAATTATGTACGTATAATAGTGAGTGCATAGGTGTGAGAAGTATAGAGGAAAACCGAGTAAAATATGGAAGGGTGTAAATGTGTGAATAGATATATAGTTGATATAAATGTATCGATATGAATGAAAGAAGTTTGGGCACTTATTCCTTTTCCCTCCGCAATTTCTTTTTTCCCGGTTAGGTCAACTGTACGCCCTTGACAATTGGTTAGGTTACGTCATGATATTTTCGTTAAAATATTCTACTTATTCCTTTTCATTTTAACGAAAATATCATGACTTAACCTAACCAATTGTCAAGGCGTTACAGTTGACCTAACCGGGAAAAAAGAAATTGCAAAGGGAAAAGGAATAAGTGCCGAAGTTTGTAAGGTGTGTAAAGATGTTGGTTTCACTTGTCATATCACAAGAGATACAACGCCAAAATCTAACAATAGATCCCTGAGGTTCGGGCGGTACCTTTTACACACACACACACACACACACACAGGGTGACAATCAGGAATAAGTGTATAGGTTGCGTGTCTCCATTTCTAAACTCAAGCACTGCACCCGCACCATGTGAAACGGGGAATGGGCTCTCATATAAAAGACAGTGTCATTATGAACAGGAATTCGAAAGTTTCACAAATAAAGTAATAAAAAAGATTTGAGCCATCATCCATCTCGTTTAAGCAATTTGTGTTTTAATTCTTGGAGATCATCTTTTTTTTATGCAGGAAGGAGGGGACAAGGGCTAATGCTCCCAAGAATACCCCCCCTCCCATCCCCACCTCATAGAGAAGAAAGAGAGCCAAAATTAAGTTCCAGGGTGTTCGAGATGCCTGGACACTCTGCGTTTGAAAGATTAGAAGTTATAGACGTGGGGAAAGATGGATTGAGGAAGATTGGAAGAGTGAAGAGTGGAATCATCGACATAGGAATGGATAGGACAGGAAGTGCAACTTAAAAGATCATTAATAAATAAAAGGAAAAAAGTGGGTGACAAGACAGAACACTAAGGAACACCACTATTAAGAGCTTTAGGAGAAGAACAGTGGCCATCTACAACTGCAGCTATAGATCGGTCAGAAAGGAAATCAGAGAAGAAGGCACAGATAGAAGGATAGAAACCGAAGGAGGGCAGTTTGGAGATTAAAGATTTGTATCAGGCACATCAAAAGCTGTTCATATGTCTAGCGCAATAACAAAGGTTTCACCGAAATCCCGAAAGGAGGATGAGCAAGAGTCAGAGATATGCAAGAATATCACCAGTTGAGCGTCCCTTGCAGAAACCATATTGACAGTCTGAAAGAAGATTGCGAAAAGAGAGGTTTTTAGGAATGTTCCTATTAAGGATAGATTCCAACACATTAGGAAGTCAAGAAATCAAAGCAATTGGACGATAGTTGAAAGGTTGAGAGCAGTTACCCTTCTTTGCGGAAAGCTGAATGAAAGCGAACCTCCACCAGGAAGGAAAAGTACCAGATGAAAGACAAAGACGAAAGAGATTGCCTAGGTAGGGTGTCAACACAGAAACATACTTCTTAAGAACAGCAGGAGGAACACCATCATGACCGTATGCCTTTCTAGAGTTGAGTCTAGATAGAGCAGAAAGAACATCTTTGTAAAAGATTTTAATTTCAGTCATAATAAAGTCAGAGGGAGGAGATGGAGGAACAGCACCGGAATCGTCCAGGGTTGAGTTGAAGGCAAAAGTTTGAGCGAAGAGTTCACCTTTGTCAGGAGAAGAGACGGCAACTAAGCCGTCAAGATGGAAAAGGGGAGGGAAAGAAGACGTTGTTGTTGTAGAGGTTCTGAGCTCGATGCCAGAAAAAGCGAGAAGAATTAGGATTGGATAAGTTTTCCCATTTTTGTCTGATGAAAGAACTTTTGGCGAGTCGGAAAACAGATTTTGCACGAATCCGGACATAAATGTAAGCTGAGTGAGAGTCAGGAGTTGGATGGCGACGATACTTTCTGAAAGACTCCGCTCTGTTGCGGATAGCATTCGAACAAAATAAAGTTAAACCAAGATTTTTTTGCATTAGTAGTCGGAATAGAATATGGAATGTACGTCTCCATGCCCGACAGGATCATCTCCATGATGCGCTCAGCACACTCGGAAGGGCCCCGGCCATGGAAGCAGTAATCATTCCATGGGAAATTGCAGAAGTACTGCCTAAGGGCCTCCCAATGAACGGCGCCAAACTTCCAAAGGCGCCTCCTCTTCGAAGAATCCAAAGGACGAATTGGAACGATAGGACGGGAAACATAAAAATTGTTGTCGGAGGAGCCCAACGGAGTAAAAAGATGATAGGTAAGAAATAAATCCAGAATGTTGGCCCTCTCTCCAAGGCGAATGGGGATACTAGTAGGGTGCTGTACAATCTTCTCTAGGTCATTTAGGATAGAAAAGTCGTAAACTAGTTCACCAGGGATATCAGTGAAATGGAAAGAAAGCCAAAGGTGGTGATGAACATTGAAATCTCCTGATTTTGGAGATTTCAGCAAAAGGAGACTGGGATAGAATATATTCCACTTTGGAAGTAAGGTAGTCAAAGAATTTTGAATAGTCAGTAGAACTAGGAGAAAGGTAGACAGCGCAAATGTATTTGGTTTGAGACTGGCATGCGAGTCGTAGCCAGAGGGTATAGAATTCGGAGGATTCGTGTTCTTGAATACGAGAACAAGTTAGATTATTGCGTACATATGCGCAAAATCCACATTTGAAGTGAAATTGAGTATAGAGGAAGTAGAAGGCTACAGAAGAGTGGTTGCTGTCACTCGTCCCAGACACCTGAGTTTCAGTGAGGAAGAGAAGATGCTTTTTACAGGAGATGTGGTGTTCAACAGATTGAAAATTTGAGGAAAGCCCACGAATGTTGTAGAAATTTATGAAAAATGAATCAGGCAGAGGCCCAGAACATCTTGAATGGGTGGTAGCAGATCCAGCCACACTGCGCGGATCTGTGTTCCCGGTATCGGCAGCGGTGAAGCCAGAAGTTAGGACATTTATGGTCCCCTCCCCATGGGACTCCGAAGCTCTTGAAGTTGTTGCTATTGTTTTTTTTAATTTTGAAAAGATTTTTACTGTGTAAGATGCATGTGTGTGTGTGTGGTGAAGAATAGGGAAAGAAGTATGTGTTTGATAGCATGCTGTACTGTTCACAGGGTAGATGAGACACGAAAAAAGATCAGCTAAGGAGGACAGTGACAGGAAAAATGGGAGTTCCAACCCTCCCTATCTTCTGTCTAACGTCACCCCCGAAGTACTTCACTGGTCGATTGGTGTCTACAATCTCCTCCTATAAGAAACAAAAGAGTTTCTAAAGCATTGGAGCTGAAGTACATTTTCTGGAAAAAGTTCGCCTACAAACAAAATCTCTGTACAGCATAAAAGTAACTAATTCGAAAATTGTTTTTCTTTGGATATTTATTGTTTTTGGTGACAGTAATAAAATTTCAAAAACAAACTCAATGATTACTATTTCTAAGTTTTACGCTTTTAAGAAATTTTAAGTTTCTGAGCGAACTTCTTCTGAAAATGTATATAAATGGGATTGTAGTACCTAACGTTCCAAGTAATAACGGGTTCATAAGACTGACCCTATAGGTTCCCCTTTTCAGTACATATATAGGATAAGAAAGGGAGCCAGTAATGGCCCCCAATTTGGAACCTAATTCAAAGTTTCTTTAACCTACTTTGACACGTAAAACGGAATCAAATTGTTTAAAAATTTTGTGTGATACGGAACTTTACTGCTTACAGCGTTTTGTGAAAAGAAATTCGGCGCCATATAACAATATAGAATGTCTTACAATCAAAACATCCTTTGTACCTGTAACGGAAACCTCAAAGGATCGAAAATTTGCTGGCTGTGTCTGAAACCGTGAATCGTGTCTGGTTCTGTGGCATCAGAAACGGGAGAATGTGTAGCTAGCGTCCCGGTACTACTGGAAGCTTCAGATACACTCATACTCTCCTCGCTGTTTGGCTCTGTCAAGGCCGTTCTGGCTTCACTGGAAGAAAGAATTATCGAAAATCAAAGCTATAGCGACGGACACAGTGGTTTTTCTTTTATTTAACTTTCATGAATCAAAATAATTCTATTGTTTACTCGCTTATGGTTCCCATATTAAAAAATTTAAAAACGCTTATAATATGTCCTCACAGTTCTTTCATATATTGGCTATACAGTATATACCATAATTCGGATCCCATGTAAAGCTGTAGGTCCTCTCCGTCACATGACCTTTGCTGTTACTAAGGATGTTAAACGACCCCAGAAATATACACACAATGTGTGTGTGTGTATATATAAGATAATGATAATGATAAGCTTTAGTGGCAGGATATAAATTCCATAAAACAGTACAATATTCTTGAATGTAATAAAAGATAAATCAAACAATAATAAATTTAAAAAACTAAAAATTAGGACTAAAAGAGAAATAAAAATAAGACACGTACTGAAACAAGTAATAACAAAAACTACCCACAGCTAAGACTACAAAAAGAAAAAAAAGAAAATAAAAAGAAAAATTACACGTAGTGAAAATACCAACATACTGTACATATGGTAATGATAATGACGATTATGATAATGACAATGACAGGAGATAGTGACAGGAGACAAATCGCATAAAAATAGGGTACAGTATCCATCAAGGTAATCAACGATGCAACTCATTATTAAACAAAAAATTTTAAAAACAAAAAAGGACTACGGTAATAAAGAAACAACAATGATAGACGTAATGAAACAAGAAATAATAAAATTAGTAATAACAGCATCCCAAATGTAGAACTAAGAAAAATTTTAAAGAATAAATGAAAATAAAAAGTACATATAATGGATAAACAATGGAGTTAAGTGGAGCTATAGACAAACACTTTCATACCAAGCGGTCCACAGTCCAGAAGAAATAAAGCAGGACTGATAAATAGCTTGGACAAATTGGATTAACTGAGTTTTTAATTCTTCGCATTAAACTGCATTGAGCACGTCTTGTTACCTCGGGGAGCGTCGGTTAGCGAACAAGAGAGGCTGAGCATCTTGGAGGTAACTTATGCAGCAGTCTATAGGATCTGTTGTAAAGCAAAGTGAGGGTTCTGCAGGAACCTTTTTAATAATTAACTCAGAGTTGCTGCCAATAAATATTTAAATCTGCACTTTAGTGCAGAAAGTACGAAAAAGAGTGTCTTTAGTTTCGCTTGCACAGAATTTGAAGTTCCTTCCAATCATGTTTGCCTTAGTACAGGAACCTCGATATTGTTTCCTTATGTCTTGAGTCGTCACTCAAGGAGCTGGTGATAGTTTGACCCAGATACTTAAATTCTTGTACCTGCTTTATCGGTTCGTTTTTCATTCTGAAAATAATATTACCTGTTTGGGTTGAGCTTTAAGGATGGAACTGCATAACCTTAGTTTTAGTAACATTAAAAATTAATGTTATGGTTGTGTGAATGATTCGCAAATATTTATATGATTCAAACCTTTAACTGAAGTACTTATTAACAGTTAACACCATATCATTCGCATAAACTAAGTTATTTATCCTCATGTTATCTATACAGCATCCCACTCTTGCCTCATTAAAAGAATTAATTAATTATATATATATATATATATATATATATATATATATAATATATATATATATATATATATATATAATTGTAATAACGTAAAGAACGCTTTGTATAGGAGAATTATCCGCGCAAGATGAGAGCGAAAGAACGAAACAAATGAAAAAATGAGGTACCCACCCGGGAATCGAACTTCCGATTGCCGGTCAGATATGATAACCACTACACCACAGGCCTCACCCAAACAAATGGTTTCTGCGCGTATGTAGAGGAATTACGACATTTGTTTGGGTGAGGCCTGTGGTGTAGTGGTTATCATATCTGACCGGCAATCGGAAGATCCCGGGTGGGTACATCATTTTTTCATTTGTTTCGTTCTTTCGCTCTCATCTTGCGCGGATAATTCTCCTATACAAAGCGTCGTTCTTTACGTTAATATATATATATATATATATATATATATATATATATATATATATATATATATATATATAGGGTGTACCCAAATTATCTTTACAACTTCTGTCTCAAATAAAAATATTAGGAAACGAGGTACACATACCATTTTTACGCCATCTGTGAAAGAAAGTAAGAAAGTTTCACGTGGTAGTTGTCAGATATCAGATTATTGTACAGGGTGTACACAAATTAAGAAAATGGTACGAAATTCCCTTAACATGCATATCCCAAATCGGTGGATTGGCCGTGGGGTGGGGGGGTGGGGGGGCATCTCTTGGCCGGCCAGATCACCAGACATAACTCCCTGTGACTTTTTTCTATAGAGTTATGTAAAAGACTGGGCGTACTCAACTCCAGTGGCCAACATCGACGATTTAAAGACCAGAATTGTTGCTGCTGTTGCAAGAGTTGACGTTGAAATATTCCAGCGTACATGGATGGAGATAGAATACCGTTTGGACGTCTTACGTGTTACAAATGGTGCCCTCGTTGAATGTGTTTGAGGTTATGTGAAACTTTATTACTTTCTCTCACAGATGGCGCAAAAGGTATGTGTACTTGTCTCCTAATATTTTTATTTAAGAGAGAAGTTGTAAAGATAATTTGTGTACACCCTGTACATTAAAGAGTAGTTTCCTCCGCATGAGGAACCAAAACAATCGGCCAATACATTGCCCCATCTAACAATAAAAATTTGGGCAAAATTTCAAT
>JAJOZX010001668.1:580000-727500 GCA_023014485.1 Bathynomus jamesi | reverse complement strand
CACCGACCTGAATAACTTCAAGAACTAGCTGGGCAGATTCCTGTGCAAAGTCCCTGACCAGCCATGCGTGGTTGGCTACGAAAGCAGGAGGAGATCAGACGGCAATTTCCTCCTTCACCAAATCCTGCAAATGAGGCGGGATGCTGCAGATGGGCCGACCGCAGGTCGATCCTGAACCGTCGTTAGAGCTCACACAAAGTAACACACAAAGTAAGTGTATAACCCATTCTCTACGTACAGGTTATTATTTTACAGAGCTGATATGTGTTTTCACTTCAAGGTGCACGTGGACAATGACAGTGTATTTTCGAGCCAGTCCCTACAGGATTTGGCACCACAAGACCCTCAACCCGAGAAACACAAACGATTCGAGCAGTGACGCCTACATTATATAAGTATTATGTAATTCGAGAGCAGCCTATTGTTTAAGGTAGGCCTCATGTCACTAACTAATTCCTCTTACATAAAAAGCTCTTTTGAAATGAATGGCGCATTAGTTTTTATTTTTCTATTTTTATTTTAAAGCCCTGACGAGATTTTATTTCCAAACATTCGCCATACAATTAGCTCTCTCTCTCTCTCTATCCTGTGAAAATAATAATAATAATAATAAAAATAAAGCGCTGTTTACGGTAAAAAATTTTCCTTTTTTTTTTAGGGATGATCCGGTTGTTTTATACGAAGATGTGTCCCGAAACACGGAACGCGAGATGCTGAAGAAACGTTGTAAGTTTTATTCTTTTTTCTTTGTGTGTGGGTGAGTGTGTGTGTGTTGTGTGTGTGTGTGTGTGTGTGTGTGTGTGTGTTAAGAATAAACCAATTATTTTCAACATTTTATTAAATAATAAAACTATGGGTAACATTTTAAGTGTATTTATAAATTAATACATAATGTTGTTTATTGTATACATCACATTTCTTACGTAATATTGGCTTCAATGTTTTTTCGCACATATACAAATAGAAGTGACAATAATATATAATTTCTGTTTTTTACACATTTTATATATATATATTATATATATTAGTGGTGGACCGGATATCCGCATCCGCATCTGCATCATTTTCAACATCCGCATCCGCACTTCTGGCTGCGGATGTTAAGCGGGTATTACCTCTAATAAATTATGCAATTTACAATTAAATTAGCTTATAAAGTAGCTTATAAGGCCCAGTCATGCACATTTCATGTAAAGTATTAATTAGTAATGAACAAACAAATATATAACCCTCAAAATATAAATACCTGGTAACACAGAAAATTGAATGAAACTTGTTTCATTTAATTTTCTGTGGCTGAAACTCTTGAGAAAGTTATTATTTTTATCATAATGAAAACATTAATATTAATTTTAATTCTTATGCATTGCCTGCCATAATTGTAATATCACGAAATTTTAAAAATTATGTCATATATTCATAATTCTATATTATATTCATAGATTAACTAAATATCCGCATCCGCGGATATTGAAATTAAAGAGCCGCATCGCGGATGTTGAAAAACTGACATCCGGTCCACCACTAATATATATATATATATATATATATATATATATATATATATATATATATAGTTGTTCTTGTTCGTCTATAGCAGGGTCACCAACCTTTTTTTTTTTGTTCACCGCCCACTTTTACGATTTTTGAAAATTAAAAATGCTTGTCGCCCACCTTAGATCAAAAAGAATAAATCAACATAATCGATAAAATAAATAATGAAATAAATGTTTAATACCTTTAATGTGAGCCCACTAATGGGCGCTACCGCCCAGGTTGGTGACCCCTGGTGTATAGGCTCGCCATGGTCAGTGTCGCCCCCATGTTTCACAACTACGGGAAACCACGAGTTTTATAATTTTCGTAGTCATGAAGAAATTTCTGCAGAGCTTCTTGGTATAAGATTCTTTTCTCATCAGGAGACTTTTCACTGTTTAATAGGTCTACCAATTCGCTTTCCATTCTTTTAAGTCTGCTTTTACGGGGTTCTAGAACAGTATCTGGACTCTTTATGTTTTCTAGTGAAGCGTACACCTCGTGTGGAATCACGACTACTTTCATCATTATATTAAACTAGACAGCAAAGGGCCCAAAACTGAAAATAAGATGGGTAGGAATGAGCCCCCTCTTTGTACAATAATTCGCTTTTTCTTCCCACAGTTTGACTTCTAATGCTCTTGTAACGACGTAAGCAATACTTCTGAGAGGGTTTCATTGATACATTGCATTTTATAACGTTAAGACAGATTTCACAAATGCATTTTAAAAAGTCGGTGTCAATATTTTTAATAAACAGGTGCTGGAGAGTCCGTGGCAGCCGATGATAGATTTTTATTAATTCACAATATTTGTTTAACCTCTTTGTCATTCTGGGATATACACCGTTTCAGGCTCGTTTGGGAATATATTCGTTCTTAGAAGCACTCTAAACATGTTTCGGGGGTGAAAGTCACAAATCAAATATCCGTAACGTTGCCTTGTAGCTTCTTTATAAACTTCCAAAAACTCCTTACGCTGATTCGGGAACATTTCATTGGCTAATACCACAATTTGTGACACATCTCTACGCTGTGCGAATAAGACTAGATATTTTGTATTTAACGACACATCGCGCCATGTATCTATTTTTGAAAAATAGCTTCTGGTTGATGAAGAACACGCTTATGTTAAGATCTATTTGTAAGTTAGACTATCTGCGATGAGTGCATGGAAGTCGAGTGTGATGAGTGTCACAAATGTGGTACACGAACAAACGTTTTTAAAACGATCGCACACGAGAACCACGTGAAACTTTTTGTGTCCTATATTGTCAAGTTAGCGGACAAGTTAAAAAAATGACTGTGTATATTCTTGCCCATGAAGGCGCAAAATTTGACACGCAGTTCCTTTATAAGGAACTGCTTGAATACGAGTCATCGGATATATTTACAGGCGATCCCTTGAAAAGAGGAAACAAACTTATACAGATGCACATAAGAGGTAATGTTCAGTTTAAAGACACTTTATTATTCATACCTTGTACATCAGCCAAACTACCCAAGGTGATGGGTATTTCCCTTACACTTTCCTCACTAGCGACACTTTAAATTATGTAGGCCTACCTTCCCCCCAAACATTACTTTAACTATGCTAACATGAGTGATAGTGAGCGCGAAGATTTTGACCGCTACTACAACAGTTTTAATGAAGATATTCCTTACAATATAGCGGATGAATGTGAACGTTATTGCGTTAATGATGTGCGCGTGCTTAGAGTATATTTTCAAGTCGTTAGAAGGATGTACAAGTACATAGACCGGTTTAACTGCGACCCGCTACAAGTCGCAACCACGATCGCCTCATTGTGCTTTTCGGTATTTAAGAACTTCATGCCTAAAGACACACTAGCCGTTATTCACAGAAACAACCCACGCAATTATGGGCATAAGGCTATTTACTGGCTCATGCGCCTAGAGCAACAGACCGGTGTATACATAAAACATGCCAGCAAGACGGGGGACGTACCCATTAAGGTTAATGGTCGTGTTTTTTGGGTGGATGGTCTAAGGGTAGACCGTAACACTGGTGAGAAGACTGCGTACTCCTTTAACGGATGCTGGTGGCATGGCTGCCCACGTCCTGAGTGTGGAATCGTAGGAGATATCCATGGTAGATCTTCTGCCGACAGTCTTGCATGGACCCGCACCCACGATCAGCTTATAGGGTCGCGGTTCACTTACAAGGTCTTGCGATGAATATGATGTACGGGTGGAGACAGATGGGGTGTACCGTGAAGAAATAAACACCATCAAGCGTTCAATGGTATTGGATCCTCTAAAATGCGGTGATAGCTTGTTCGGAGTGCGTACAAATCCCTTCAAGCTATACTTTCCAGGCACGGAGGGTGTGAAACTCCATTACTGCGATTTCTGTTCTTTATACCCCTACATGATGAAGAACAATCCGTACCCATTAGGAGCACCTAGAAAGCTGGTGGGCCCAGCCCTTTCCACTATCGAAGAATTCTCAACAAACTTGAACGAGAACTATTTCGGTCTTTCTTAGATGTACTCCCCCCTCGCTACTTATGGATGCCGATCTTACCCGTCGTTATAGACCACAAACTCATGTTTCCCCTGTGCATGAAGTGCGCAGAGGAGAACAATGGGGCACGTAGTCACACAACCAACCTGCGGAAGATCAGAGCTGTCCCTAGCCGTTCGCCACGGCTACAGAATATTGAAGATATATGAGGTGTGGAGGTTTCAGAAGCTGTCCAACCCTTCACGAAAAGGGTTTGTCTTGGTGTTGCCTATCCCCCATTACAATTTGTACAGAAAGTTTTCAAACACCCTGTGTATATATATATATATATATATATATATATATATATTATATATATATATATATTTCTTGTTAATGATATGTTTATTTTATTTATTACGCGTATTTGAATATATATACCATGAGTTATTTACTTGAAATGTTTAGTAAATAAATCATGTTTCAATTGGCGTTTCATTTCTCCCTTCGTGTGTGTGTGTGTGTGTGTGTGTGTGTGTGTGTGTGTTCGCTTGTATGTGCAGAAAACAATTCTAAGCCCCGCCCACTGTATAATCCAGTGGTTCCCAACCTTTTCACCACAAAGGACCCTTTTTATTTTTATTTTTTTCCCACGGACCCCATGTTTTTGAAAGATTCCGTCTACCAAACAAACTTTTTTATTAACTAATAGTTAACTTGTTTTCCCATTTTTCAATATCAAATAAAGGACATATAAGTGAGTATGCAATTAAAATACAGCGTATTAAAAAAGTATTAATAATTCCAGCCAATAGCAAGGAAACTTGAAATTTTAGCCTGAGCGCCCTTTTCGTGGGTAAATGTACGATTTCCATTGGAGCCTCTCGAAATATTGAAAGCTCACGGACCCCCAGTACTACCTTCGCGGACCCCCATGGGTCCGGGGACCCCAGGTTGGGAACCACTGGTATAATCGATCAAAGGTCACGTGACTCCTGCTACTACCTGGGCATATCTCTATCCCTACGTGTTCAGTTGACCGCTGCAAAGCCCGGTTGGATCTCAGACGTGTATTTTTAAGAATTCTCGCGTAGACGAAAAATAGTGATAGCTACCTTTGATATTGCGTGCTCGACATTTATGAAGTGGTATTCGATAAAGTCTACAGATGTGGTGGATACTGAAAGAATCCCTATTCCTACCTCCACTGAGACTTTTAAAGCTACATTTAACCGTGCGAAGCGTGAGGGGCAAGAGGTTCAAGTACTCTTTGGATATTGTGGCAAGAGCAATGCCGGATTTCGTGACACAAACGATGTAATGGACTACGTTGAAGAACTAAACTGTGTAAAAGCGTACATATACCCTGAAGTGAAAGTAACAACACGTGCAGAAGAGAAGCAACGGGTGTGGTTAGTGAGGCTTGTTGATGAGTGTTGTGACAAGCGGCATTACGTCATGCTGCATCATACCGAGTACTCGTACCCTGCGGCTGAGAATGTAAATCTTGTTATAATGGACAATCTGAAATATTTTTACCACTACATTCATATATATCATGACGAGGTTTGCAGTGAGGTTGTGGCTAAAGGCCTGTGTGAGTTTTAATAGAATTTAGTGAAGAGCATCGCTTGCTAAGCAAAAAGGATAAATGTGGACACATGTTTCTCTCAAATAGTGCGCCGGAGTGTTAACAAAAAGTGTGTAGTTCGTGAAAATACCCTTGAACGAAAATGTCTGGTGCGCATTCCGGGGAATGGGAGTAATAAAACATTAAAGCTGATATTACTTCATGTATCGCAGATGGAAAAATTCTCAAACGATTGCCCAGTATAATGGGACACAAGTATTCACATGACTCATTCATGCTGGAACAAACCTGTACACGAAACATTAACGCTTGGTATGACTCACCCGTATGACTCGTTTCCTAACATCTGTCTCCGTGCCAAACCGCACACCGGCTGCTCATAGTCATCTCAGATCTTGGACCGACTGGACGTACACTACTCACAATAGAAAACGATGGAGCTTCCGTTGAGCAGTATTCTCAATGCCGTATACGATGTGTCCGTGTTCAGTCGTAAAACCGGCGCCGTTAACTATGTACTTGAAACGACTTGTAGACAAACAAATTCTCGTAAACGGAATGTTATTTATTTAAGTGTTAAGGAGATGAATGGATCTTCGTAATAGTTAAGAAGTGGCGCGAGGTTCGCTATAAAATACTTAAAGGTGTAGGTAAAGAAGAGAACAGATAAGCGATGCCCCTTCATATGCCATTATTTGTACGTTATGTATAAATCGTAACCAGCCATGCATTGATATACGACTGATGTGGAAGAATGTGTCTGATAATAACGTCCTTGTCCCCACGCGAAACCGTTTCATATTTGAAATCGTCGGTTTCCGCAAGCTAAAGCCTATATTAGACGACAGATATACTTTATTTTGATACGGTTCTTGAATACGTATAAACCGCTCTGCTCGACGGGTTTACCGAGTGTAGGAATGAACATGGCGAGAATGGTCTGGAACTGGATGTTTCTTTGAAAGGTTTAGACTCTTCGAAATATCATGAACTTTGGTACAGAGAGCTTGAGCGGTACAGGGCTGAGCTCACCTACACCGTTCACCCTGAAGAACTATTTCTTTATATAACGAGCAGCTGTCGCTACGACTTAGATTATTTCAATTGCCGATATACAGTGTGAAGAGTTCAAGGTTGAAAAGTTCGGATTGGAAAGGATAAATTCTCGATTGGAAAGGAGTGTTTATAAACTTGAATTTAATAATGATGTTGTGGCTAACGATACCCTCTATGTGCGTGCTTTTGATTGTATTCTGTCCGTGTTTAGAGAGAGTAATAACTTGCGAAGTGAATGTAAAGTGAGCACAAAAATAGTCTTGAATGAATTGAAGGCCCCTTACATTGAGTATAGACATCCGTAAACCTTGTGCGGTGAAATAATGTTAAATCGTATTTATTGTATAGTACAAAGCAACAATGATGTAACTGTAGACTCGATCACGTGCGAGTTTAGTATTTTAGTTAAGCGCAGTAAAACATAAAGTGTATGTATTTTGATGTATATTGTTTTGAAGTTTATATATAAGTATGTATTTGCTCATACATATATTAAATGGATATATAGTTTTAGCCTGTACCATTATTTTTTATGCTTATATATGTGTATTTGTTCATACATATATTAAATATGCATATAGATTTTTCCTGTACTAATATTATGATTTAAGAATATATATATATATATATATATATATATATATATATATATATATATATATATCTATATATATATATATATATATATAACCTTTGGTTTTATATATATATATATATATATATATATATATATATATCCTTCATTTAAATTGTGTATGGAATTCTTCTGAACTATTTTTGATCGTATATTTATTTCCTATATATTTCATGTGTGTTAGATTATTTCCATTAACTCGTCTAAATAAACAGAATGATGTAGTTGTGTTTTATTATCCGATTGAAACAAATGCTTTCTTAGGTGTGTATATATGTATAAACGATATTAAGGAATAACCGGGGTGATGGGAATATATATAAACAATGCACGTTTGCTTCAATAAATATATATATATGTATACACTATGCCAAATGGCTGGTTACGCCTTCTAAGCCAACTGGCCGATAAAGACTTCTAAGCCATCTCATGCTCTCAGGGACATATCCTTTAATTAAATAAATAGCGCAATCTGGCAACTCAAAAGTTATTAATATATATATATATATATATACATATACATATATATATATATATATACACTATACGAAATGGCTGGTTACGACTTCTAAGCCAACTGGCCGATAAAGACTTCTAAGCCATCTCATGCTCTCAGGGACATATCCTTAATTAAATAAATAGCGCAATCTGGCAACTCAAAAGCCAATTGCGGAGGTCAAGAGCATCAGTTCCAGATGAGCTATGCCAGCAAGAACATCTCCTCTCCTCTCTCCTCTCTATTGCCTTCCTAAGCTATGGAAACCTTTTTTGGGGAGATCAACCTCCACTCCTCCTGTTTGTTTTGGAGAGATCAACCTCCTCTCCTCCTCCCACTTATGTTAGGTTTGGTTGAGATTTCCCCAGCTTGTGGCAGCTGGGGGATTCCTTAATTTTTTTTCTTTTTTTTTGGCACCCTGGGGGGGTTGGCACCTTGGGGGGAAGGGGGGTATGACATCTTGCAACATTTGATCAACATTGCATGCAATTGCACTCTAACCTTTTGCGGGCATCCTACTGAGATTTAATGCAGGTGTTTAAAATGATTAAAGGTTTCGATAATGTGGTAATGGTCTCAAATTAGTGGGTAAACATTTTAATTCTAATAAAGCTAAACATTTTTTCAATGGTTTAGTTAATTTGTGGAATGATTGCCAGCCAGCGTAGTTCAAAGTAATTTGACCTAATAAAAAGAGACTAGATGCTTAACTTGCCTTAAACCTTGAGTTAGAAGCATTTGTTAGCGCGTAGCAGTATTGTAAAATTTTCACTCGGTTTCCCTCCTCTTTACCTTAAAATTTCCACTTTATATTTAAATTTATTTCCTTCCTTTCAACCTCTCTTCTTTGCTTTGCTTTAAAACTTTCATTTGTCTGTAAATTTTCTTACATCTTTTAACCTTCCTTCTTAAACAAACAGCCTCGTTGGGACCAGCCGGTCTGTTGCTGTTTGGTGTCCTTTGTATTTCTTTGTTCGTTTAACCATTTAATTACCAAGTTATTTCACACTTGCAAATAGTGCCACGCGAATGGTGCCATGCGCAAGCTGGGTAATATGAATATTAAATAATGTAATTTTCAGTTCTAATGGAGTGGTTTCTGTGAGTTTTTTAAAACAGTCTAATGCTATGGGATTGAATCATTGTTCTGAGCAGTGTCATCCAGCATAATAACCTCTTATATTAAGTGTAGGACTGTTTGTCCTATGTAGCTGTTAGCAAAGTTAGAAAGATCAAATTTTACAAGTTTGGGTATGTTCTTTATGTTGTAAGGAGTTCTATGTGGATGTAGAATTAGTGAATATATATATATATATATATATATATATATATATATATATATATATATATATATATATATATATATATATATATATAAAGTCATATTTAGATGTGCATTCTTGAAACTGGATTTAATACAGAAGAAACTTTGTCACTCAATGTGTGGTTGTTTTACAAAGATTTCTAAAATTTGGGTACAGTTGGATTAATAAAACTGGGTGGTATGTATTATTCTTAAAATCATAGAAAAGTTTTATAAAATTCGTTTAAAAGGTAAACTTTTTTTTGTGAAGAATATTTTTAAATATTGACCACCATGATGACAAAATATGTAACTAGTAGTATGGGCGCGAAATTGTAGAATGCAATGGAATGTTCCAAATGTTGATCATTGATACAAAGGGGAGGGGGAATGTTGCAAAAGGTTATGCAAAAAATGGGGAGGGGTTATGCAACAAGGGGGAGGGGTTATTCCCTCAAGCTGTAATGAAGGGGGGAGGGAGCTTTGGGGGAGAAGGGAGGATGACCTCTCCCAAAAGGGGTAACAACCTAAGAGAGGGAGTGAAAGGAGAAGGAGGGTCTTTGGGGGAGAAAGTGGGAAGTCCTCACCCCCCAAAGGGAAACCTAACCTAAGCCTTAAACTAAGAAGGAGGGAGGAGAGAGTTCTTTATTCCACCGGAGTCCGTCGTATAATGAGCGTCCAGTGGCCCAGCAGCTGTTATACAGAGGGTTGTGAGTTGCCAGGTACCACTTTTTTAATTATGTTCAGGTGTACCTTATTAGGGTGAGTTACCAGATACCACCATTTATTTTAATTATTTATTTATAGATGAGTTGCCAGAGGAAAACGTTCTACTGAATTGCTCGAACTAATTAAAACACATTTAAATAAACCCCAATATTAACAATAAAAGAAATACAATTAATCCAAAATGGATGAAAAATCAAATGACAGAAAATACAAGCAAAAAATATCAATACACACCTTATATATATATATATATATATATATATATATATATATATATATATTAGGGTGTCCCAAACTCATACGGGGCCAAATGTTTTTTCGGGATACAAATCTGCTCGTGTTGCGCTCTTTTGATGTTTCCCATTAGAAGTCTTCCTGTAAAATTTCAGAGAGATCGAAGGAAATTTAAAGGTCCCGAACTTTGAACACTTTATTTCTCCTCTTAATTGAAAGGCAAATTAACTGAAATATTTCTCTCAAAAGTTCCATCACAAAGATGATTATACAAAATAAACATGTATTTTAATCTTAACACACAAACAACAATTTCAAAGCATCACATTTATGCATTTTAACTAAACACGTGTTTCATGAGATCCGTTTTTGTTCCCTTCCGGCTCACATTCCGGCGGTGTGAGTGGACAGTTCGAAGGAGGAACTGGAGGTCTTCTTCATCACGGCACAGAGGTTTGCTTGTGTATTTCTCAATGAGGGCGATGCCTCGCTCTGCTGCATCATTGACCACCATCAGTTCTGCAGCTCGGCTCTTTGCCAGACGGTAGTTTTCGTCAGTAGGCCATGTTTCAGGGTCTTTGGTGAGGAACGTGGGCTCAACTTGGAGAAACTGGAAGAGTGTGGTGGATCGAATCGTCACCCACGGACTTAAACGGCCATCCACTTGCAGTCCCTTGCCTTGGACCCGTTTGAGTCCTTTCCCAGGGCGCTTTTTCAGGTTAGCCGTCATGTTACGCTTTTCATTGTCGTCAACTCTGTCATCAAACATTGCAAGACAGATTAAGTCCTCCGAGATATACCACAGATGACGGAGCACAGCCCGGTAAGCTGTGTTTCCAACGTCCTTGTCAGGGTAACCTACAAGAAGATTGCACAGCCTAACGTCATTTTTGGGAGATTTGATGGCGATGGGAGCCTCGTGCCAGTGACGCACGTATACAAGGCTCACGAAGAGAGCCATACGGCGAACCCCTTACAGTTCTTGGAGACGAAGTTCGGAGAACTGGGACTGCAGTAATGCTATTTTCAGGCAGTAAATACCTTTGGCCATCCATCTGGCCTGATGGTAAGCCCCTGGAGGCCGAAGCTTGTAACGTCCTACGTCGTATCCGAGGTACAAGAGGCTCAGTCGAAGAAGTTCTTCATAATCCTCTCGAGGATGATTACCACTTCTTAGGGCATCGCGGAGATAGTCTATTATCTCAAGTCGCATTTGTGAAAGGCAAGCATTGTCATTTATGAAGGCTTTAGCCACCTCGTCCTTGTCAAATGCATCCAACTGACAGTGGCTCATTGATGGCCAGGCCTCCTTGAATCTCCTGAAAAGTGGGATTTGAGGACTTGGTGGTGTTCCTAGGCACACGACGAAGACATCCTTGAGAATCACTTCGTGAACGTGATGACGGCAAGCAAACCATAAAAGAGATCTTCCCAATGCCGCTTCCAAACGCGCACACGCACCTTGCACTATCCCTGTGTTTGATGCCGTCGTGTCAAACACCATGCCTATGATCTTGTTCTCAATTCCGACTAGGGTGAGCGCTTGATGGACTGCGCTTGCCATTTGCTGTCCTGTGCCATCTATTATTTTCGGTGCTCCTAATAGCTCTTCCACACCATCCCCAGTCACCACAACAGCAATCCGATCGACTGACTTACCCTCCTGTTCGATGTCAGTGAGTATCTTTGTGTCCCAGTGGCTCTGCAGTCGAGGTGGAAGCTGCTCGAGGTGGCCAATAACATTGGTCCCTATCATTGTACGGGCCTTTTGTCGGAAGCGGTGAACCGTGCTCTTTGATGAAACACTGTCAGGACCGAGAGCTAGGGATTTTGCAGTCGCAGCAAACGCTGATGTTGCCTGTCAAACAGAAAGGCCCTCGCGATCCCAAGTTGCTGCCAGGTCAAGATCACTCAGACTTTCTTTTAGTCTGTCATGTTTGGGAGCTTTCGAAGGTTTAAGTCCACAAGTGACGGCTTCGTTTCCACTGTCAGCTGACGATGTGCTAGAACTGCTGTCGGTAGCCTCTTCTGTGACTCCTACAGCTAGAGTCTCCTCCGTTTGACGCCGGTGTGCCCGCTCAAGAGCTCTTTCCCTTTCCTGTCTTTTCATTGTGGCTGCATTATATTTTCTATCTTCACCTCCCATGTAATTCGTATGTCGATCTGCCCTTTGGGAAATGAGGAATTCCTTGTCTTCAAGAGGGATATCTCCCCGATCCAGAACGTCTGAGCGGGCGACGTCAAAAATATCCTCCATATCAGCCAAGAATACATCCAGCTGCATATTGTAAGTCATTCCAGTCTTGTTCTTGTTTTTATGCAAATTTCGATACCTCTGAACCAAAGCTTTCAGTTTAGTCGAGGCATGAACGGAGGTTGTTGCCAGATTCGAGTTGGCTCTAGCCCAGATTTCTAATACCGCCGATATTACAGCCTTGACACTGTTGGAATCTGTCTTCTTTTGGTCGCGGTGATGGTAGAAGAAAAGGAGCAACACGTCCATATTACTTGGTAATCGAGATTTAGCCAGCTCTGCTATCGGAGACCTCTCAAGAAGCCACAACTTGATGTTTGATCTTGTCAACGCCATAATGATCAATTCTGAAAACCAAAAAAATGTCATCAAACGTCGGGACCTCTAAATATCATCTGATCAAGTTGAAAATCACACAGCCACTGCTTTAGCCCAAACCACATCCGGGCATGACACGAGTGATCAGGTGGTGTTAAGAAAAAAAATTGGGACACCCTAATATATATATATATATATATATATATATATATATATATATATATATATATATAGAAAAACAATAAACATTTTAACTACTCCGAAAGTGTTTATTTACTTTTGTCAATCCTCTGTACATACTGTATACAGGAATACCTCCAAATTCGTCGTTTCGAATTTCGTCGTTTCGCAGATTCGTCGTCAATCTTTTACTACCTATAGTTTCGAAATCTTTCGTCCATATTCGTAGTCGTCGTTTTTTTTAAAAATGTGAAAAAAACGATCGAAATTGACGAAATTCAACTGTTTACCAACGCAATATACATTATATTTTGCCGAAAAACGAGTAGAATTTGATTAATTAATCTCATTAATAACATAATACAGTAAAATGTTTTCTCATTGAAACATGTTATAATCTACCTCGAATTTTGTCGTTTCGTATTTCGTCGTGTTATTCTGGAACGAATTAACGACGAATTTCGAGGTATTCCTGTATATAAAATGTCTTCATTAAAACAACTTCTCTTTTTATTCCAAGAAATACAGAAGTGCGTAACGAGTCCAAATTCGATACACGTTAGAAGCAGACGATTCATCTGAAGCACTCCACAGAAAATGCAAGCAGAAAATAACAGTACACTATATATATATATATAGATATATATATATGTGTGTGTGTGTGTGTGTGAGTGTGTGTGTGTGTGTGTACATTTATATACATTCTTAAATAAATGTACAAGACAATTCTATAAATATATACTTTTATAAAAAACAGTAAATTACATCAAAAGTGTCTATTTACGTTTGTCAATCTTCTGTGTGTATATATATATATATAAAATGTCTTCATTAAAACAATTTCTCTTTTTATTCTAAGAAATACAAAAGTGCGTAACGAGCTCAAATTTGTAATGACCACAAATTACAACGCTAAGCGAGAAATCACACACACACAAGAGACAGGAAAAACGTTCTCCTTAATTGCTCGAATTATTTCATTATATTTAGACGCGAAACGAATCAAAAGTTAACAATACAAGAAATACACTTCACAATTAATCCATCGCTTAGTAAAAAAATGAATAAAACCCCATTAATCCAATACCAGACGAAAAAACAAATGATATAAAAAATAAATATACAAAAATAGCAAAGAAAGTCAGAAGAATCTAACGGTATAACACACGAAACACAGGTGAAGTGTCGACCAAAAAGGTTAACCGCAAAGGTCTTCTGACCTACATCTCGTTTCAAAACCGGTTTCCGTCTTCCTTCACACTATATATTGTTTTCCATTATTGTTATTAGTAATGAAGTTAAAAACTGTAACTTAAATATATACTTAAGCATCACGTGATTGTTTTCCATAATCAAATAATTTATAGGCTAAATTAGCTTTTGATTAAGTAATGAATTTCCTTTTCATATTCCCATATGCAACAATATATACATATATATATATATATATATATATATATATATATATATATAGTGGTGCAAATGTATTTATACAGTAGTAATAATAGCTAACTCGGTTTTCCTTCTCCCCGAATTGTTCATTTTGACTAAGATCAAACTTGTCACCCGCCTTAGACCTACAGTTTAACGTTGAATCCGAACTACGCTCCAGCACGAGCGGGCAGAAATTACAATGTCATCGTCCGGACTCGATCTCTCATCCTCCGATCAGCATCTCAGCGTCTTAACCACTAGGATACCTAGGGTACCCATTTATCTACCAGCCCAACCAGACATTCATTTTCACGAACTAAACACATTTTAATCACACTCCTACGCGTGAATTGGCAAGTAGAAAGTCAAGTCGAATAAGTGTATCCAAAATGGGAAAAATTGAGAATCGAGTAGTATGACCGCAAATAATAATGCAAAATATTGTCGTGGTAGAGATTGCAAGTGGTGATTCGCCTTGAGATGTGGAAATAAATCTACTTGAAAGACATAATTGATTCCTTGTGCAGTCTCTGGCGGTGAGAGTCTGGTTCGCTCCAGCATGCTGGCACTTGAACTTAACCTAACCTATGATTCAGACCATAGATTCTCTTTGTAACTGGAACCTAACCTAACCTAATATGTTGCAAAGGGTCTAAACTTGTCAGACTCGTGTAGAGATTAGAAAATAATTAAAAAACGTACCAATCAACTAATCTCGACCCAGGTTACTCACTTATTGGAATGATATTAGTTAATTATACGACACACAGGAGAGCAATTATGCTGCGTATGAAAGATAATGGAGAATATATTTAATACATAGATTTTCTAAAGACCTTTTAGAGAGAGAAGAAAAAAACATACAAACGAGGAATATATGCAATAAAATGCAGACCATAGATTCTCTTTGTAACTGGAACCTAACCGTGGTGCAAATGTGTTTATACAATAGTAATAATAGCTAACTCGGTTTTTCTTCTCCCCGAATTGTTCATTTTAACTAAGGTCAAGCTTGTCACTCCGTCTTAGACCCACAGTTCAACTTTGAATCCGAACTACGCTACAGAATAGGCGGGCAGAAATTACAATGTTATCGTCCGGACTCGATCTCTCAACCTCCGATCAGCACCTCAGCGTCTTAATCACTAGGATACCTAGGGTACCCATTACCTACCAGCCCAACCATTCATTTTCACGAACTAAACAAATTTAATCACACTCCTTCGCGAGAAATGGCAAGTAGAAAGTCAAGTCGAATAGATGTATCCAAAATGGAAAATTGAAGATCGAATAGAATGACCGCAAATAATAATGCAAAATATTGTCGTGGAAGAGACTGCAAGTGGCAAATGTTGATCAATGCTGCAAAGGGGTGAGGAATATTGCATGAAGGGGTGGGTTCCAAAATGGGAAAACCGAGAATATATGGGCACAAATATTAATGCAAAATATTGTCGTGACAGATCGTGCAAGTGAGCTCATACACCTTGAGATGTGAGCATTAAGTCTACGGAGAGAAGATAAAGACACCATTAGTCGAACAATCAGGACGTCCAAAGCGTGGGCCCGTAATATAGGTGTTACGATTGGTACACAAATTTAACATAGCTCCGCCCAGTTACATTGACAACCAATCAGCAAACTTACGAACTGCCTATTAGTCTTTTGGGGGTGGTGTTTGGGGATCATGCATATAAAAGTATTTTCAGCAGGGAGTCACAGCAATGAATAAACACTCCCTCCATCATGAGTCAAGAACTTTAAAGTTTACCGGATTTATATCAAGATGGAGACACTATCGCGTTGCCTACAATTAATCTTTTTAGCCCAGCCGACGGAGATGGCTTATTCCCAATGCAAACCGTTGATATTTGCAATGACGCTCCATACGATCCGACGCAAGGGACTGCCGTAGAAATGTAAGTAATTATGTGCCTCTAATTTTGTTTTTTCAGCCAATTATTCGCAAACTTGTTATTTATTTAGTGTGCCTGTCATTAGGAGAAAGAGCACTGTTCTCGATTATTTCATCATATATATGAAGGGTTGTAGTAATTCATTTCATCACATTTAAAATGCTTCATTTAAATAGTAGGTATCCGCAATTATAGATTAGTTTGCAATTAATATTATGCTAGAGTCCTGTTTTGATTTGTTGAATTTTTTTGTAGCAATCATTTGTAAGTTTTAAATAATTTTATAAATTCCATAATAAATGTTATTCAGCATTTTCTCTTAAAGGAACCTCTCAGCAGTTCGAAGATATCTTCACATTGTAATACTCTTACTATATGTATACTCTGCGTATGTTTTAAACAACTGGGTTTTTATTAAAAAAGATTCAGTATGATCTAATTATTTATCCCTTCTCTTTAAAAGTCAGATGAGGATTTGATTCGTGTTATACAATATTTTCGTTTTAAAGAAACGCATATCCTGAACTTGAATACGGAGGTACAAGTTTTACCGAGCAGTCGACCCAGCGATTGTCACATCATTAACGAAATAATGTAAGTTTTTTCTTGTTTCGATCTTTTTTTTCGGGTAAGAAGACACAATGTATTTTCATCAATTTATTAAATGAAAGAAATCATGTTTTAGTACTAACCATCTTAAATAGCTAAGAATACACAAACTAACATTATTGGTTACAATATATATATATATATACGAACAAAACATCATACTATACAACGAGCGCACAATCGGAAAACGGCTTTTTATCTGTCTGCATACCATTTCGTCGTTTCGTTGAGTGTGACACGGTCGAATAATTTTAAAAATTATAAATTCCTTACCACGTGACATATGCATGAGAAATGAAAGGCAGATCAAGTATTACTAAAATATCCTTGTAGAGGGATTCCATACAACTTCGGGGATATGCATCTGATCGAGAAATTTTACAATAACAGGGTCACTCCAGGGTTGAGTGCCGAGTGAATCAAAATAGTACATGCGGTCCCTATTTTTAAAATAGATTGCAAACCAATGAATCCCTTCAACACATCTGTGTTCACAATAAGGCTACCGCAATCTCTCGTAGTTGGCAATTTCAATGTTTCATTCTTCGCAAACACACGATAAATTTGGAACGTGTGATTCGTTCACTATTCATTACTCTCTGAAGTGTATTCGCATCCATTTTAAAAGTCAGTGACAACGCCCTAAATCTGTCTACTTCTATTAGGGCTTGTGACTCGAGGTATACTAGTACAATAGGCGCGTCTATAGGCTTGGCGAATTCCAATCTGACTGAGATGTTTCCACTCTGTTGTGGACTTAAGTGTGTATTTACACTAGCAGATAAGTCAGGTGTGATGTCAAACGGATAAAGGTTAAATTGATCGATGAATTCTTTCTGCGTTACCCCAATCCCGAGCTCATCACAATCACCTGCAATATGGGCCAGATTACTATATGCTCTCGCGCAAAGCGGGAACACAGCGTCTGATGAATAATCCATATCCATGCCCCCCAACGCAACGCCATTAACGTATAGTTATATTTTTAAGGCCGAAATTCTCGAATTTAAAGGCACTCTTTTATATTTTCCATTCACCGAAGCATGGTCCTGCATTCCAATTAATATCCTTTTAGGTAGATTTCCAGGCGATGTTTTCTATCTGTTTCGATGCCAACCCTGCTGGCACCGTGTATAGTTTGATCTGTACTCTGTTAATTGGGTATTTTACTGTGGCGTGTAGTAAATTTTTCTCAATTTCTATTTGTTTTGGTGAACTTAATTTCACTCGCCGTACGCGGAGGTATGTCTCCATAATGTGAATCACAACGGGTTTTGCTCCCTCTTCTTGATCAGCATCCAGATTTAAACAGATCTCAGGATTCGTGCGGTGAGCTTTATTTTCATATCCACCCCATTCACAAGCAACTTCTCTTGGAATGTGAAGTCTGTATGCAGGCGTCCAAAACACTCATATATCTTCTTTTTAGAATTTTTAAATTTGTCCTTTATACTACTTTCGTCTTTAGCTTGATAATAGCCCTCGGCACTTAAAAAGGTATCCTTCGCTTCTTTCGAAAAGTTCAGCACATTTTCAAGATAGGGTCATAGGTGGTAGTACCCCGTTCCTGCCGATATGTTGACCTGATTTAAATATGTCACACTGGTTGAATAACGAGTGCAGAAAGTTTGTTTTAGGGTATACAGCATATTTGTAATCACAGTCCGTTCCATTAGAATGGGCTATACGTTGTTTAGCGCACATGTGCACACAGCTTGGGTCAAAAAAGTACGGGCATGAGCTGGGTATCACGAATTCTATAGGGGCACGGGGAACTAATTGTGTTTAAAGGGTTAATTGTAATAAAGTCACTGTGTTCAATAGAAACTTCAGTTGGAGGCCTGTCAAAGAGGGACAGCTCCGATTTACAACATTGTGAACTAACGGATGGATGAAGCGTGCCATGACGAGTTAGAAATAGTGCCTCCTCTCTCGACAAGTAACAATGAATGATTCATGAGAGCAATGTCCTTAGCTTATATCAGTCAAAAAAATGGTCAACCATAGGTTTCATTCGCTTAGAACACTTCTTTTTTGATATCCTTTTACATTTAATGCCACTTGGTGGTAATCCCTTCTTCCGGACAGCCCTCCTCTTCTTCCCACCACCACGCATTTTTCTCTTTGCATCTTTGACGATTTCGTCGTGTACGCTTTAAGTGTTTTTTAGAGCTTCTTTAGGTTTAGCCCCAGCCAATATGTCTTCTGCCGTGTTAAGACCTGATTGTACGCTTTCCTCCCGAGGTATCTGGCACCCCTCTTCAGCAAGGGGACAGTACGTAGTATGGTTGAAAAAATGGATCCAAGTCCACTACCACGCTGGTATCTCATACCTCGATAGACTGTGAAAGGCTTTCTGTCCATTATAACTCAGTGCGTCGAAAGTGCAGCTTCACTGTTAAGCTCCCATCGCGGAATTGGAAATTTTTTCCTTCAATCGTTCTTATATATATCGAGATATTGGTTATTAGATTAGCTGCGACATTCACATAATGGGGCCTGTCATATGTATGATAATACTTAAACTCCTTCCTCTATGGTTGGGGATGTGCGCTGTGCGCAGCAGGCGTGCCTGGGTATCCCCAACAAACTGGTGCTCCATTATATTGCTGTAAATATAGCACATGTTTGTGGGTTCATAGCCATCAACTATTTTCTCCAATTTCAGCTGGTACATTAGGCTGGACACGTCGTGTTGTGCCTCGTGAAATGTATCTCTTTGAATCACTGATCGATATCGTCCATCGATTATAATTTTGAACAATCTTTGGTCTTTAATATTTCGGTTAGCCTGCGATTTTCGGGCCACAGTAAATGCATGGGGATCATTGTATACGATTCTGTATACTAAATCGTCCGTAAGATTTGAGCTTTTTAAACTTACGTTTAAGTCTCTCACAACATCCTCGACCGCACCATAGTGGCCCGGTCCTAGTGTTACTTCTGTACTGTAATACCGTGCATCCCCAGTCAGGGCGGTACGCATCGTTTCATCCCGAGTTACCCCGGCTTTTTCACACTCATTGCAGTCTTTAAGAACAGTAAAAACGGGTTTTTTATAATCAGTACTTAAAAAAAGGGTATTCAGCTGAATTACGCATATACCACCTCATACGTATCACGAACCAATTCAATGGATACGTGGAGTTCTGTTACAAAGTTGGCTAGTGTGTTGTTAGGGTGTACAGACAGAGATGAAGAGGACGGGAGTGTGACGTAGAAATGGTTAGGCGCCATGTTGCATACTATTTAAGCTTCATTATTGCATCAGCTTTTATATAGGTGTTGAAGCTTTCTGGGTATCCAAGCCATTTCACCAGGTACATTTTTTTCTCTTTCCTGAATCTTTGCTTCCTAAAATTTTTTCAATTTTAAAAACATTTTTACCCAAATTAAATGTCACTTTCTGCAACTCCTCGCGGTAAAAGCCTCCTGCGACTTCTTCCCCATTCAAATCTTCAACGTAATACAATATTATCTCGCCTTTAGATTTTATAGCACTAACTTTAAAAATCTCACGTGTCCAGTCTTGCTCAAATCCCTTCGCGAATTTATTTCCTGAACGCGACAGCCTTACATAATCATTCATTTTGAAACGCGCAGAGTGTGGAGATGGTGTTCCATCTCTTCTCACATCAGGCTTTGTGCGCGTACTTCTTTCTAAAATCTCGTTAGGTGTTGTCCCAATCGTGCGATGGTGTGAGCGGTTGTATGATGATACCAATGATTCCAGAATGTCTATATATTTGTATGTGTTTTTATGTGTAAAATATTGGTGCATGCGTTCCTTTATGGTACGTTGAACTCTTTCAGCTAAAGAGGCCTTATGTATAGAATTGGTAATGTAGTAGCTGATATTAAACTCTGTCAACATGTTCTGAAAAGCTCGGCCGATAAATTCTTTTCCCATATCCGTACAAAAATAGCCAGGAACCCTGTTTTCTTTCAACATTAAGGTTTTGGTGGCTCTAGCAACTGTTTCAGGCGATTTATTTTTCAGAGGAATTAGCCACAGATATCTAGAGAATACATCTATTATGAATAGGATGTAGCGGTAACCATCGTTATACACTGAATATCTTTGCATGTCTGTTAAATCTGCTTGCCAAATAGAGCCAATCGATGCCGCTGTTGTCTTGGCTGTTTTAAACCATTTTTTCACTGGCTTATGAAGTGTATAAGCGTCCTGCTCCCGCAAAAACCTCTGAACATCTTTTTTCCCTACTCCATCATTGTAAACACTTATGTACAGTCTATCTACGCCTCTGTAGGAGGCTGGGCAAGAAATGTCATAATAGCGTCTTCTTAATATGTTAGCCATTTGCGTATTTTAGAGCACGTGGATAAGGTTGATCGTTGTTTATCCTCTTCTTTCTCCTCTTCAGAGGTGTTACCGCTGGGTTGATGGCGCTTTCAATTGTAGCACGTGCGAGGCATGTTTCAAGTCTTTTAATCTGTTCAGATTTCCTATCATTGTTTTGGGGACACTTATTTGTTGTAGTCTTGCTTTAATATGCTTCCATCCTGATGGTGAGGGCCTGTCCCACTTTCTCACCAGATCATGGACGATGTCTACGATATTCGATCCCTGTACCTTTGCTCCTTCCACAATGATCTCACCTTTATTCCTCAATGTATGTGGGAAACTGCATTTTAATACATGCTCGATATGTTGTGGGTCCGACCCGTTAATCTTTGGTTGGTCAGCTCTATCGTCGGACACAGACCCTATGTCACCATGCCCAACGTTGTCCATGCTGTGCCTAATAACAACGGGGATCTCTGTCGGATTCTTATAATTTTCTTACTCGTGAAGAAATTTTTGCACAGCTTCTTGGTATAATTTTTTTTTCTCATCAGGTGTCTTTTCGCTGTTTAAGAGGGCTAACAATTCGCTTTCCATTCTTTTAAGCCTGCTTTTACGGGGTTCTAGAACAGTGTCTGGATTCTTTGAACTTTGCAGTGAAGCATACACCTCGTGTAGAATCACTACCACTTTGTTCATTATATTAATCTAGTCAGAAAAGGACCCAAAACTGAAAATAAGATGGGGAGGAATGACCCTCCTCTTTGTACAATAATTCGTTTTTTCTTCCCCGCTGTTTGACTTTTATGAGCGAGTGTACGTATTATGTTCTTGTAACGGCGTAGGCGAGCCTTCAGAGGGGGTTTCATTGATACATTGCAATTTATAACGTTAAAACAGATTTCACAGATGCATTTTAAAAAGCCGGAGTCGATATTTTTAGCAAACATCTGTTGCATTGCCTTGGGCAGTCGATGATCGATTTTTATTAATTCATGGTATTTCTTTACCCTCTTTGTCATTCTGGGATATACACCGTTTCAGGCTCGTTTGGAAATATATTCGTTCTTAGAAGCACCCTAAACGTGTTTCGCGGATGAAGGTCGCAAAGCAAATATCCGTAACGCGGGCTTATAGCTTCTTTATAAACTTCCAAAAACTCCTTACGCTGATTCGGGAACATTTCATCGGCTAATACCCCAATTTCTGATACATCTCTACGTTGCGCGAATAAGACTAGATATTGTGTATTTAGCGACACATCGCGCATGTATCTATTTATGAAAAGTAGATTCAGATTGATGAAGAACACGCTTATGTTAAGATGGTGAGAGAATACTGTAAATGTCTCGGCAAACGTTTTATCCATCTCCAACATGAGATCGTCAATTACAATGATTGTATGTTCATTTCCCTTTAACGAATTAACGTCATATACACCTTTGTGGAACAAAATATCATCTTGGGACTCGTTGAACACTGATTGATACGTCGAATAGCACCATATAACTTTATGCACAAATTTTGAGAACATATCTCCCTTTTCTTTAATGATTTTAAGCATAAACACAGTTTTACCACATCCTGTAGGGCCAGATATAATGCATGTGGATGTGCTCGTGAAACTGAATTTTTCTACATAATCCATTTGTAACGTCACACTCCTAAGTGGGTCATTTACAAAATATAATAAATATTTAAATGATGATCCTTATATTCTACAGTCTTGTTTTTCTCTTCTCCCACAGAACCGTGAATGACGATGAGGTACAGCACCCCATCATCGATATTACAGATGACCCAAACGACAGTGTAGTTGTGATCACAGACTCCATCCCCACTGCCGAGTCCACACCAACGATACCTGTACCACGCGACAATTCAAAGCGGAAGCATGATGAAGAACCCTCCACGTCAAGTACAAAGCGTGCCAGGAGTGCGCCGGTTGTTAGACCCCCAGTAATAGAGCCCTAACCCTCTACGTCTTCCGGCACAACCCCGACAATAGTACCTTTGTCAAATATATCCCCTTATTCCTGTTCAATTCCGGGTATATCCTCCACAGCAGCAGCAGCTTCTCGTTCTGTAGAGGATGGCATAACATTCGAGTTGGTGTGCACCGCTACCCCCATCCCAGCCTTGACTAGAAATCGATATATATTCAGGGTTGATCCAAGTTCCATGTATAGCAATGGTGTTGAACACGCACTGCGACGCGTAGTTGAACGTATTGTAGAGTACCCTTCAGAACCGCGACGAACGTGAAGTCAGGACGAGGCTGTCCTTCGGGGTCGGATCAGATGACGGGAATGTAGATGATTTTTGGGTAGTAATACCATTTAGACGCTTAGCAGCTGTAGATATAGAGTATATATTAGGCCGTATAATGCAGGCCTCTCAAAGTAGTATAGCCTTCAATATGGACAACTTCACGGTAAATATTGACCGTGTATTCCGTGTTGTGGGTCATAGTGCCACACCTTATACTCTTACCTTCAATTCTCAGGCTATTTACAGAGATGAATGTTCGTATAGTTGTGTTTGGAATGGATGATCGTCGTAGGACTGTGTATGTTCTTAAAAGCTGTGCGAGAGATCGTGCAAGACCCCTACTCATTTTAGAACTCTCAAGAACAACGTATCTCCCCATCCGTAATATAAGGGACCTTTACGCGAGTTATGAAAAAAGTCGAAAATATGGACGACATCATGATTTGTGTAAGGAGTGTATCGAGTTTGCGGATGATATAGTGAAACATTGTAAAGATTGCCACATAGTATGTGAGCAGTGTAAAAGCTCCAAATGTGAAAGCCGTGTAGTTGAAACTGAGAAGAGGGATTGTGATGTGTGTAGACGCACATTTTTCAATTTTTCAATTTTTCATTTTCCAAGTTAATTGGCACGTGCAGGAAAATGAAAATCTGTGAATGTGGTATGTTTCATTTGATGGATAATTGGGGGAATTTCAAGCACAAATGTGATGAAATTCACTGTTCTACATGCCATGAGAAATATAAAGTAAAGCATGTGTGTTATATGAAAGACGCTAAGCCTAAAAATAGCCGTTGTATAACCGTGTACTATGATATAGAAACATACACGAACGATGAAACCAAAGAGGTTATTCCACATTTAATTGTAAGCCAGACTATCTGTGATGGGTGCATGGAGATCGGGTGTGATGAGTGTCACAAATGTGGTAAACGGACAAACGTTTTTAAAACGATTGCCCACGATAGCCCTGTGAAACTTTTTGTGTCCTATATTGTCAAGTTAGCGGACAAGTTAAAAAAAAAATTATATTCTTGCCCATAACGGGGCACAATTTGACACACAGTGCTTTATAAGGAGCTGCTTGAGCAGGAGTCATCTGAGATATTTACAGGTGATCCCTTGAAAAGAGGAAACAAACTTATACAGATGCAAATAAGAGGTAATGTACAGTTTAAAGACACTATTATTCACACCTTGTAAATCAGTAAAGCTGCCCAAGGTCGTGGGCGTAGCCGCTGAAGTTTCAAAAGGATATTTGAGGGGTCCCACGTCTTAAGGTACCTAAGCGCCAAAATTAAAATTTGCCAGAAATCGCCTCCAAAGTTCAGCAATATTCTGACAATAGTATCTCTGTTATTAATTGAGCTAGAACGTTCATTTTGGGCTAAATTAGAGTTCTAAGTATGCTAATGAAGATGTTGATGAGTTTTTGGAATAGATTTTCATATTTTATATTTTATATATATATATTTTTTAATATTTTGATTTTCTTATTATGCCGAACTTTGGGTGAACTTTTGGTTGGCGATAGAGGTGAAAAAAGTAGTTCGCTTCATAAGGTTTTCAACCATACTTCTATTGTCGTAAGGTCATTATAACCCAAACCACGCGATAGAGGAAGGGTGAAAATAGTGATATCCATCAAAAACACGTTTTCGCCTGTGGTGACGCTTAGATACCGTAAGACGCGCGACCCCTCATTTCTCTTACACATTCCTCACTAACGAAACTTTAAATTACGTAGGACTACCTCCGTCCAAACATTACTTTAACTATGAATATATGAGTACAGATGAACGTGAAGATTTTGACCCCTACTACAACAGTTTTAATGAATCTAAGCTCTATAATATAGCTGATGAATGTGAGCGTTATTGCGTGAATGATGTGCAGGTGCTTAGAGTATGTTTCCAGGCCTTTAGAAGGATGTACATAGACCGTTTCAAATGCGATCCGTTGCAAGTCGCAACCACGATCGCCTCATTATGTTTTCCGGTGTTCAAGAATAACTTCATGCCTAAAGACACCTTAGCCGTCATTCACAGAAACAATCCCCGCTGTTATGGGCACAAAGCTATTTACTGCCTCATACACATACAGCAGCAGACAGGTGCATCCATAAAGCATGCCCGCAACACGGGGGAAGCACCCATTAAGGTTAATGGTCGTGTTTCTTGGATTGATAGTCTGAGCGAAAACCGTACCATTGGTGAGAAGACTGTGTACTCCTTTAACGGTTGCTGGTGGCACGGATGCCCACGTCCTGAGTGTGGAATCGTAGGAGATATCCACGGTAGATCTCCTGCCGACAGTCTTGCATGGACCCGCACCCGCGATCAACTTATAGGCTCCCAGTTCACTCACAAAGTGTCGTGGGAGCATGAGTATGATGCACGGATGGAAACACATGGACAGTACCGTGAAGAAATAAACACGATCAAGCGTTCAATGGTGCTGGATCCTCTCAAATGCAGTGATAGCTTGTTCGGAGGGCGTACAAATCCCTTCAAGCTATACTTTCCGCCTACGGAGGGCGTGAAACTCCATTACTACGACTTCTGTTCTTTATATCCCTACGTGATGAAGAACAATCCGCACCCCGTAGGTGCACCTGAAAAACTGGTGGGACCTGACCTGCCTCCCATCGAGGTGCTCTCCACAAATGGGGATTGTAAGGGGTTCCAAAAAACCTTAGCCCCCCCATTTGCAGCTTACATGTTTACTTATATCGAAATAGTTTTTAGTGATTATAAAAATATATAAAATTCTTTATTTATTGCAGGTATTAAAATTACTCTAGCTGATAAAGTGATAATATAATGGCTTCTCAATTAATTGGTGATTCGGAGAGGCAACGTGTGATAGATCGCATACGAGCAATAACATTTCGGGAAGCTCGTGATGCTGGAACCACCTTTATAACACGTTCATGGGTTGCCAAAAAGTTGCGAAGAAGTGAGGACTTCGTCAAAAGAAATTGGAATAAAACTTTGGATGAATGTGAAATGGATACAACCAAATCTGGGCGCACAAATTGCCACTTTCTCAGGAAACAAAGGACATCATTGAAAGCGGTACGCGTAAGCGGAAAAACAGCTGCGCTAAACTTTCTAGAGAGATCGAAGTGTTGAGAGGAAAGAGCGTTAGTGGTGAGATCATTCGACTGTACCGTCATAGGCAAGGTTTAAAGCCTTGGCATGAACTTCCAAAGCCAAGAAAAACTCAACTTAACATCGATGACAGAATGTGGTTTGCCCATTATTTTGAAGATTGGGATGTGGATGATTTCATGCATTTAGCTGTCTCCGATGAATGTTTTGTTTACGTAACACGTCGGCCTAACTACCAAAATGATCGAGTGTGGGCCACAACACCAGATGAAATTGATGACAATGAACATTATCGCGAATTATTAAAAAGTCCAGACTGTGTTGGTGTGTTTGTTTTGTTCACTGCAAAGAAGCTCATGTGGGTGCTGAAGCCAAATGGTCAAAGTTGGGATGGACATTATTTTCGTGATATTATTCTATCCCAGCATGTCATTCCTTTTCTAAGAAACCCAAACAATGTTATGGATGTCGATCAGGTCACACTTCTGCACGATAAGGCCCCCTGCTTTAAGGCATTAGCCACTCAACAGTTGTTGCGGAACCATGAGATCGATTTCTTTGGAAATGAAGAATGGCCAGGAAATTCTCCTGACCTGAACGTCTGTGAACACATTGGATCAGTTATAAAGGACAAGGTTGAATGTCTCTTGTTTCAAGAACCTGCAGCAAATCGATTTTCGAAGGATACAATGACGCAACACATTGAAACTGTTTTAGCAAATTTGCGTAACGATCAACATCTATTCACGTCATTTTTGGCAAGCTACCCAAAGCGAATTCAGGCTGTCTTGGAAGCCAATGGAGGGAACACCAAGTTTTAATTGTTTCTCATTAAATGCAGGATTAAATTCTCTTTTGTAAGGTATGTTTAGTTTTACTGTACCTCTAATGGTTTAGGCCATGGGCGGGGGGAGCTAAGGTTTATTGGAGCCCCGTAATCATACAAACAACCAGCGTAAGATCAGAGGTGTATATACAAGCCCTGAGCCGGACCTAGTCGTTCGTCATGAATACAGAATATTGAAGATACATGAGGTGTGGAGGTTTCAGAAGCTACCCAACCTTGTCACGCCATATATAAAAGCTTTTTTGAAGGATAAGGTAGAAGCATCAGGGTATCCGCGAGGAGTTGATACAGAAGATAAAAAATCGGCTTATATTCAACGTTAGCGTGACAGTGAAGGTATAGAGCTTGACCGTTCCCAAATTGTAAAGAACCCAGGCAAGCGCTTTAGTGGAAAGTTGTGTCTGAACAATCTTTGAGGAAAATTTGCACAGAATACTGGCGAAGGGAACGTTCATTTGGCAGAAAGCTATAGTGAAGTCTGGGATTATGTCAACGCTCCCGATAAAGAGGTCATGGAGATCGTGAATGTAGGTAATACTTACATAATAAAGTACAACAATACCGAATTGGCCACAGATACCTCACGGGTTACAAACATACCTGTAGCCAGTTTCACAACGGCCTATGCACGCATCAAACTTTGGGGCCTATTGCATTCTCTTGATTGGAGGGTTTTGTACGCCGATGCAGATAGTATGATATTCACAGCGAGGGAGGGTGAATACATGCCTCCTATTGGGGAATTAATTGATGAGATCAAGGATGAGTATGGAGACTTCGCATACGCCGACTCTTTTGTCTCAACAGGACCAAAAACCTATGGGGTAAGGGTGAGGGTGGGGGAGGATATGAAATATATCGTGAAGGCTATGGGTATCACGCTCAACGAGGCGAATCGGCGTGTAGTTAACTTTAATTCGTTGAAGGATCTATTGTGCTTGGATGATGATGAGGGCGACCAGCCATCCGAACTAACTGTAGGGACCCACAATTTTAGGGGCAGAAGCTGGGGGTGCGTGAAGGAACTTAGGGGTACAAAGGTGTGCCGTAACACCTATAGGAAACGTTACCAGGTGCCTGGTACCTATGATACCGTACCATTTGGATATCATAATCTTTGATTGTTATATATGTCTATTGTTAATGATATGTTTATTTATTACACGTACACGTATTTGTGTATATATATACACCTTCAATATTTCGTTTATTAAATAAATCGTGTTTCAATTAGCGTTTCACTTTCTCCTTTGTGTGTGTGTGTGTGTGTGTGTGTGTGTGTGTGTGTGTGTGTGTGTGTACAGGAGAAAATTCTAAGCTCCGCCCAGCGTATGTACAGGAGAAAGTTCTAAGCTCCGCCCACCCGTAAGATCGGTTAAATGACTCCTGCTACTACCTGGGCATATCTCTTCTCTGCGTGTTCAGTTGATCGCTGCAAGCCCCTGGGTCTCAGCCGTGCATTTCCTCACGTAGACGAAAAATAGTAATGACTACCGTTCGATGTTTATGAAGAGGTATTCGGCAAAGTGTGAAGATAAGGTTACTGAATGGCTCCCTATTCCACCCTCCTTTGATACTTTTATGGCTACATTGATTCGTGCGAAGGAACAAGAGGTACAAATACTCTACGGCTATTCTGGCGAAAGCATTGCAGAATTTCGTGGTACAAGTGATGTATTGAACTATGTTGTAGGACTAAACTTTATAAAAGCTTACATATACCGTGAAGTAGAAGAAACAACATGTGCAGAAGAGAACCAACGGTTATGGTTAGTAAGTCTTGTTGACGAGTGGTGCGACAAGCGATATTATGTCATTTTGCATTATACCGAGTACTCCTACCCTGCGACTGAGAATGTAAATCTTGTCATCATGGACAATCTTAAGTATTTTTACCACTACATTAATATACGGGGCACCAATAAACCTTACCCCCTCACCCATGGCCTAAACCATTAGAGGTACAGTAAAACTAAACATACCTTACAAAAGAGAATTTAATCCTGCATTTAAGGAGAAACAATTAAAACTTGGTGTTCCCGCCATTGGCTTCCAAGACAGCCTGAATTCGCTTTGGGTGGCTTGCCAAAAGTGACGTGAATAGATCTTGATTGTTACGCAAATTTGCTAAAACAGTTTCAATGTGTTGCGTCATTGTATCCTTCGAAAATCGATTTGCTGCAGGTTCTTGAAACAAGAGACATTCAACCTTGTCCTTTCTAACTGATCCAATGTGTTCACAGACGTTCAGGTCAGGAGAATTTCCTGGCCATTCTTCATTTCCAAAAAAATCGATCTCATGGTTCCGCAACAACTGTTGAGTGGCTAATGCCTTAAAGCAGGGGGCCTTATCGTGCAGAAGTGTGACCTGATCGACATCCATAACATTGTTTGGGTTTCTTCGAAAAGGAATGACATGCTGGGATAGAATAATATCACGAAAATACTGTCCATCCCAACTCTGACCATTTGGCTTCAGCACCCACATGAGCTTCTTTGCAGTGAGCAAAACAAACACACCAATACAGTCTGGACTTTTTAATAATTCGCGATAATGTTCATTGTCATCGATTTCATCTGGTGTTGTGGCCCACACTCGATCATTTTGGTAGTTAGGCCGACGTGTTACGTAAACAAAAAATTCATCGGAGACAGCTAAATGCATGAAATCATCCACATCCCAATCTTCAAGATAATGGGCAAACCACATTCTGTCATCGATGTTGAGTTTTTCTTGGCTTTGGAAGTTCATGCCAAGGCTTTAAACCTTGCTTATGACAGTACAGTCGAATGATCTCACCACTAACGATCTTTCCTCTCAACACTTCGATCTCTCTAGAAAGTTTAGCACAGCTGTTTTTCCGCTTACGCGTACCGCTTTCAATGATGTCCTTTGTTTCTTGAGAGAGTGGCAAATTTGGGCGCCCAGATTTGGTTGTATCCATTTCACATTCATCCAAAGTTTTATTCCAATTTCTTTTGACGAAGTCCTCACTTCTTCGCAACTTTTTGGCAACCCATGAACGTGTCATAAAGGTGGCTCCAGCATCACGAGCTTCCCGAAATGTTATTGCTCGTATGCGATCTATCACACGTTGCCTCTCCGAATCACCAATTAATTGAGAAGCCATTATATTATCACTTTATCAGCTAGAGTAATTTTAATACCTGCAATAAATAAAGAATTTTATATATTTTTATAATCACTAAAAACTATTTCGATATAAGTAAACATGTAAGCTGCAAATGGGGGGGGCTAAGGTTTTTTGGAACCCCTTATATCATGACGAGGTTTGTAGTGAGGTTGTGGCTAAAGGCCTGCGTGAGTTTTTAACAGAATTTAGAGATGAGATTCGTCTGCTGAGCAAAAAGAAAAAATATGGGCATATGTTTCTCTCAAATAGTGCACCGGAGTGTGAATAAAATGTATTTAGTTCGTGAAAATCCCCCTGAACGAAAATGTCTGGTGCGTATTCTGGGGAGTGGGAATGATAAAACATTAAAACAGCTTATGGTGTGACTCACTCCTCCCGTCGAGCCGATCCGTTCGCCTGTGGATCATAGTCATCTCACAGCTTGAACGAGTGGACGTGCACTCCTCGAATACGATGGAACTTCCTTTGAGCAGCATTCTCAATGCCGTGTACGATGTGTCCGTGACGAAGTCGTTGCGCGTGTTCAGGCGTAAAACCGGTGCCATTAATTATGTACTGGAAACGACTTGTAGACAAACAAACTCTGGTAAACGGAATGTTGTTTATTTAAGTGTTGAGGAGAGGAATAGAGTCTTCGTGGTAGTTGAGAAATGGAGTGAGGATCGTTATAAAATTCCCGCAGATGTAGGTACAAGAAGAGAGCATGATCAGCCATGCATTGATATACGACTGATGGGGAAGAATGCTTCTGATAATAACGTTCTTGTCCCTACGCGAGACGTTTCATCCTCGAGAGAATGTTTGAAATCGTCGGTTTCCGCAAGCTGAAGCCTAAATTCGACGCGCGTGTTACGGGTATGATTTATTTTGATACGGTAATTGAATATGCATACACCACTCTGCTCGACGGGTTTACCGAGTGTAGGACTGAACAAGGCGAGGATGGTCTAGAGCTTGATGCTTATTTAAATGGTTTAGACTCTTTGAAATATCATGAACTTTGGTACAAAACAGTTGAGCGCTACAGGGCTGAGCTCACCTACACCGTTCACCCTGAAGAACTATTTCTTTTTATAATGAGCAGCTGTCGTTACGACTTAGAAGATTATTTCAACTGCCGCTATGCATTGTGATGATGAGTTCACGATTGAAAATCTCAGATCGGTAAGAATAAACCATCGATTGGAAAGGGGTGTTTATAAACTTGTATTTAATAATGATGTTGTGGCTAACGATGACCTCTTTGTGCGTGATTTTGAATGTATTCTAGTCGTGTTTAACGATAACTTACCAACCGAATGTAAAGTGGGCACAAAAAGAGTATTGAACGATATGAAGGCCATTTACATCAAGTATAAGTACCCCTATAACTTGAGCGTTGAAATAATGTTAAAACGTATTTACTGTGTAGTGCAAAGTTACGTGCGAGTTTATTGTTTTAGTTAAGAGCAGTAGAACATAAAGTGAATGTATTTTGACGTATATTTATTTTCAATATATTTAATTATTTTTTATTTTATTTTTTTTTATCATATATATTCCATCGTTTGTATAGGATTGTATATTTATTTCCTATATATTTCATGAAATTTATTCCAATAATTCGTCTAAATAAACAGAATGATGTAATGGTGTTTTATTTAATTCTTGTGGTTGTATATATAAACGAAATTATTCAATTATATGTATACCAAATGGCTGGTTACGCCTTCTAAACCGACTGACGGATTTCTAAGCCAACTGTCAACAATATATGCTTTAATTAAATAAATAGCGCAATCTGGCAACTCAACCCTAATAGTATACACCTGAACAAACCATTTACGCCTTCTAAGCCAGATTAAGCCTTCTAAACCGACTGACGGATTTCTAATCCAACTGTCAACAATATATGCTTTAATTAAATAAATATCGCAATCTTGCAACTCAACCCTAATACTGTACACCTGAACAAGACATTTACGCCTTCTAAGTCAGATTAAGCCTTCTAACCCAACTGGCTGATTAGGACCTTATAAGACAGCGGGCGCTCGGTTGAACTCTCATTATGCGTCTGGCTGGAGCCAGACGAACACCCCTCTCTCCTTCTTAGGTTAAGGCTTAGGTTAGGGTTCCCTTTGGGGGTGAGGACATCCCACATTCTCCCCCAAAGACCCTCCTCCTTCTACTTTCTCTCCCTCTCTTAGGTTAAGGTTACCCCTTTGGGGGGAGGTCATCCTCCCTTCTCCTCCCAAAGCTCCCTCCTCCTTCATTGCAGCTTGGGGGATAACCCCTCCCCCTGTGTTGCATAACCTCGTGCAACATATTCCCTCCCCCCTTCGCATCATTGAACAACATTTGCAACATTCATTGCACTCTACCATTTTGCGCCCATTCTACTGTACCTAACTCAAACGTAAAAAGCATGGAAATCCTCATCAGTCGTATAGAAAGTCTAAATTGGATTGACGTAAAACTAAAATGATTTACACCTATTTAAGAGTGTTTTTCTTTGTTTTTGTTGTTTTTAAATAAAAGAAACAATAAAGCGATCTTCTTTGTGATGCTCTCATGTAGAGAGATTTACTCGTATTTGTTGAACTTTAGATCGATTTGATGAGAAAAGTTTTAGTTTATTCAAACTATTTATTTAATTTGTAAATTGCTTTTAAGCCTTTAAAATTTAAATTTGATTTAACTTTTTATAATATGTAAGCATTTTATATATATATATATATATATACCGGTGACGGCAGGCGGCGTGCAGCAAACCCATCTGTTCATCCTAACATACAATATAATTGGTTGGTAGATTAATGGGTACCCTGGGCAGCCTAGTGGTTAAAACGCTGGGCTGCTGATTGGGTGACGGGTGGTCTGACCACCCAAGGTGGGTCGTTGTTCGGCTTTCACGTTAAGCTGTAGGTCTAAGGTGGAGCAACACGCTTCATCTTCGCCAGAATGAACAATTCGGGCAGAAGCAAAAACCAAGGTAACTCAAATTAATCGAGGTGTGTGTGTGTGTGTGTGTGTGTAAATATATGCAGTATATATATATATATATATATATATATATATATATATATATATAGAGAGAGAGAGAGAGAGAGAGAGAGAGAGAGAGAGAGAGCTTACGTAATAGCAATTTTAACTGCCTCTAAGCCGAGGAGGAGATTGTAGTAAGGGGTAGATGTTATTTTTGGAATCATACGGGGCCCCTCTCAAAAATTGTAGTAATCATATTTCATTAAGGAAATATGGAAAATATGGTTATCAAGTAAGTTCAACTCCCCTGTACATACCCCTTGAAGTTGGGTGCCCCCAAATTAGCGTTTTTTCATAATAATAAAAGCAACACCGCACCTTTTATAATAATATTTTATAAAAATTATTTGTTACAAAGTTTAAACATCATTTTTTTTCTGATAATTAGCATTTTATCAATATTCAGAATGTATTCTAGACCTTAACAGTTAGGAAATAAGGCAACTAAAGCATGTATGAAGTTGAACATGAAATTACAGTGTATTACATTTGTAAACAATATACTAGGGGCACTCAATATATTTTTCCCCACCCTTTTATCTTAGCTAAATAATAGGCCATGGGGCTGAAATGTCTTTTGAACCGTAAGTTTGAACTTTCTGCCCTTCACATAACCGGAATTTTCCAGTTTGAACCTCCCATCCTTGTATAAAACCGCTTTTAAACGCACTTGTATAAAACCAATGGTTAGTGCAGTTTCGAAAATGGCGTCTGACAGTGATGTGTTTCGTAAACAGAGAGCTGTTATCGAGTTCTTAACCGCAGAGAAGGAAACAGTTGGAAATATTCACAAACGTCTACAAAACGTTTACGGAGATGCTGTTGTTGATCGAAGTACAGTTGGATGCTGGTCTAAACGTGTGAGATTATCAGAGAGAGGGAGAGCCAGCCTCGATGATGAGCCACGCAGTGGTCACCCGGCATCGGCTGTAACATCTCACACTGTGCAACGTGCTTAACAGCATCATTCGATCAAATCGGCGTGTCACATACAAGGAGCTATCACTGAAGTTAGAAATTATTGAAGGAAGTGTGAATACGATAATTCAGCAACTGGGATACTCAAAAGAGTGTTCACAGTTTGTTCCTCGCGAACTGACTGAAGATCACAAAGCCCAAAGAAAAGAAATTGCTTCTGAGTCGTTGGTCCGATACGAGACAGAAGGGGATGACTTCCTTTCACGAATTGTGACTGGGATTGAGACTTGGGTACACCACTTTGAACCTGAAACAAAACGTCAATCCATGGAGTAGCATCACGCAGACTCCCCACGCAAGAAATAGTTCAAAATGGCTCCCTCTGCACGAAAGGTTATGGCCACCATCTTCTGGGACATGAAAGAGGTGATTCTGGTGGACATTATGAAGAAAGGACAAACAATCAGCTCAAAAGCATATATTTTTACCCTACGGAGACTCCAGAGACGTATAAAGCGAGTTCGACTGGAGAGAAAACTGGAAGACGTCCTTCTTTTGCACGATAACGTAAGACCACACAACAGTTTGCAAACAAAAGAGGCCATCACAAAAATGCGCTTGACTCTGTTACTCCACCCTCCATACAGCCCGGATCTGGCACCTTCAGACTTCCATTTGTTTGGGCCAATGAAGGATGCTATTCGTGGAAGAAAGTTTTAGAGTGACGATGAGGTTGTTGAGGATGTTAAGAGGTGGCTCCAGCGGAACCCAGCGGACTTTTACCAGCAAGGAATAAAGGCCCTTGTTTCGAGGTGGAGGAAAGCTGTAGAAAAGGATGGAGACTATGTGGAAAAATAAAACCTTGTAAAAAAGGTATGTAACTACTTGTGTACAAAATTTCTGGAACTTACAAGGAAACTTGGAAAGAAAGAAAAAAGGTGGGGCAAAATATATTGGGTGGCCCTCGTATTTCCAGTGAGCTAAGATAACATGACATCAATGGCATTGTTGAAGTCCTCGAAGGTTGCCTCTCTCTTTGAGGAAACATTCAAAAGATAAGTTCTGCTTGGCTTTCCATGCCATCATTATCACTGGGATTCTGCCACCCTTCCGAACTAGAGAACCATAGGCTCTAAAAGCCCCTGATTGTCTCTTCTCTATCAGATCCATGGACTCGGACTTCACCTGTGATCAGGGGCGTCAATTGCTCTAAAACAATGGGTGGGGGGGGTGACACGTTGCCTTCAAACAGCGAATCAAACAATACTCTGAGTAGCTGTTGCGTGTAATATATCAATGTCGTAATTTACCATTTACCCGTTTTTTGTATTATTCTCAGCATGTTGAAAAAACTCAATTGTATTTAATCATTTTATGTCCTTCTTTATTTAAACATTTTTTTTTGCAGAAATAAGAAACGCAATACAAACTATTTATAATATTTAACCTTTCATGTAACATAATATCACACATATGTTTAACTGAAATAAATCTTTTATTATCTGTAGACAACAGAGGTCAATGTACATAAATTGATAACAAAATATGTTCGTGAAATATAAAACAAATAAATTGCATTTTCATCACACTTTGATATTGAAAATGATACGTAACAAAACCGTTTATTTAACATATTTCAATTTATTTCGCGTGCTTAATGACCAAGAACACACAAATGCTACGTGCAACATTAAAATGCAACATTAAAATGCAAATTGACTGCTTATAACGTCTTATTAGGTGCCATTAAAAGTTAGCATTTATAGCAATTCATCCACGAAAGTGGGAGGGACCACTGGTAGGTTGTCCCCCCTTTGTAAAAAGTGGGGGGACATGTCCCCTGTATCCCCCCTCACAATCGGCGCCCATACCTGTGATGATGAAGCTGGCTCTGTTACATTCAGTAGTTTCTCTTAGGGTCGACTGTGGTCAGCTCCACATACAGCTGTTGGAATGCAGGTATAAGCTTAGAATAGTTAGTGCTAGCTGAGATTGTCATGGACAAGAATGGCTCTACAAGATGTAGACCAATTAAAGCAGCAACACAGTACATTATTTTGAGAAAATCCAGCTCCAGGAAGCACCGCACTATGTAGACAAGATGATTGGAGACATTCTCATACTTGCGGAGAAAGCTAGAAATATCATCTTGATGATAGAGTGACACAGCAGACGTAAGAGTCAGTCTATTGAAGCGCTCATCTTTGAGATTAACCGATTTATTGTTTCTAGGTGCTATATGAGTGTCAAACTCAGCTGTTTTGTTGGCTTGTGATCAAAAATCACACTTTATCAGGTGAGTCATACAATCTATTATATAAATACGAAAAATACTAGTGCTATAATGACAAAGCTAATAAGACATCAACTATCAATTTCTATGACATAAATCTATCTAAATCTCTACTTATTGCATCATTATACTGTCACATATTTTCTAATTCTAATCCATCTTTACATACTAAAGAGAAAAATGACCAAGTCTCCGAGAAACATTAGTGGCTCCTCATTGTAATAGGTCATATCTGGGCTCCATTTGCCTCATGAGTTCATAGTATCTTCCAAGTATAATATATTTTATGTACAATACACGAGATAAATATGTATTTGACAATTAATTCAAAGGATCAGGACTTGTTTTAAAGTTAAATAAGCATATAAGTTATATTCAAGTACATGAAAAACCCAAATATACCGAAAATGCCACAAAAACGCTCTAAGACGGCAATTTTAAGGAGGTATGTGCAGGGGGTTTAACCCTTTCAGTTATACAAAAATTTAAATTTTCCTCAACAACCCAGCTTATATTTATGCCCGGATTCGTGCAAAATCTGTTTTTCGACTCGCCAAAAATTCTTTCATCCGACAAAAATGTGAAAACCTATCCAAATCTAATTTCTCTTCTTTTCCTCCTCTTTTCCATTCCGACGGCTCATTTGCCCTCTTCTTCTGACAAAGCTGAACTCTTCGCTCAAACTTTCGCTTCCAACTCAACCCTGGACGATTCCGGTGCTGTTTTTCCATTTCCTTCCCCCTCCAGGGGCGTACCGAAGTGGGGGGGCGACAGAGGCAGTCGCCCCCCATTTGGGCCTTGTACCAGTGTCTATTGATGTGCTTATCTCTATAACTATGTAATAAAGTTTGTACATACAATTACAGAGATAAGCAGGTTTTGTTTTAGTTTGTATATTTTATAGTAAGAATACATTTTAAATTATTATGAATTTATTCTATATAAAATATTAATATTAAACCTGTCATCCCAGGCCAGTGTTGCCAGGTAAAAAATTGAAAAAAATAAAAAATATATATATATATAGTGTGTGTGGGCGCAAAAGGTTAGAGTGCAATGCAATTGCAAATGTTGATCAATGTTGCAAAGGGGGAGGGGGAATGTTGCAAGAGGTTATGCGACAAAGGGGAGGGGTTATCCCTCAAGCTGCAATGAAGGGGAACTCCCCCTGCAAGCTGGGGGAGTCCACCTAACCTCTTTGGGGGAGGTGGGACGGCCTCACCCCCAAAAGGAGTATACCTAACCTAAGAGGAGAGAATGGAAGAGGGTCTTTGGGGAAGAGAGTGGGACAGTCTCACACCCATAGGGGTATAACTAACCTAAGAGAGAAAGGAGGAGGAGGGTTTTTGGGGGAGAAGTTGGGACGGCCTCACCCCCCAAAGGGGCATACCTAACCGAAGAGGGAGAGAGAGAGGAGAGAGAAAGGAAAAGAGCATCCAGCTTCTGCGAGAGGCAAAAGCTGATTGAGAGTTTCACCCGAGCTCCCGCTGTCTTATGAGGTCCTAATCAGCCATTTGGCTTAGAAGGCATAAATGGCCTGTATATATTAATAACCTTCGAACGAATTAAAAGCGCACACAAACGCACATACACTCCCCGACTATACACTCATAAAGCCCCTATTACTACACACACACACACACACACACACACACACACACACACATATATATATATATATATATATATATATATATATATATAAACAGATGCACGAAAAACACCAACAGCAAAATATATACGAGCACAACCACCACACAAAAAACACCACATCACCACCAATCGTCTAAGTATAGACTTTTAGGAGCTTATCTCATCAACAGCATATGGTGAGATGAGGGTTACAACCAATCGTCTAAGGATAGAATTTTAGGAGCTCATCCCATCAACATCACGTAACCGATATGAGGGCTACAACCAAGCGTCGAAACTTAGACAATTGGTGGTGAAGCAATATTACACAACCACCTCCCGCAGCACCACAACCACCTCCACAGCATCACAACCACCACCACAGCATCACAAACACCACCACAGCTTTACTTACCAGCTCCTGGTAGACCGACAAGTCTCTAAACACGACCCAATAGACAGAGCTATTAAACTTAAACAAATACATTTATGGGGCCAAGGGGTAGACCGAAAAGGTCTCAAAAAAAGGCAACGCCAATAATTTTTCTATTGAGCTTCTCGTGGTGGTGGAACACCAAGAGGACAATTTGACATTTAGTAGGCGATCTTTTAAACAAAAAATCGAATAAGATAAACTAAATTTAATACAAAAACAAATTTTCGTCATAATACACAATTTTATCCTTAAACTATAACATAAAAAGCATTGATATGATTTTTAAAACAAAATAGAAATTAAATTAGGGGTAACTTATTAATTTTTCCTTTTTTATCCAATTATTGTGTTTCAATATAAATTTATCTTTGACACCAATATATCTTTAAACCTTATTACAAAAAATATTAATATAAATCTATATTAAAAATAGATCGTATTTCGGGATAACTATTTCATTTCTCTTATTTCGCCAAAATAGAATGTTTCAATATAAATTTATCTTTAAGACAAATATATATATATATATATATATATATATATATATATATATATATAAAATAAAACTAATGATAAATAATATTTTTTTTTTGGCTCTAGAAGGACGCAACGGTTCGATGGAATTTAGATTGCGACAGATCGGCGCCTGGTCAGTTTGCTTGATGCCTCAGAAAAGCAAATTTTATTTACCAAACAAAACTTCTCTCTCTCTCTCTCTCTCTCTACGAATCTGTTTCATTTCTGAAAGAAATCTATGGAATGTTTAAGTTATATTTGACACGCCCGCAGAATTTGCGGCTCATCCAATTACAGCCCAATAGGCGGAGCTTGAGAACGAGCTCAGGACCTCTGGTTGGTGGGTAGTCACGCTTACACATGTCCCACCCATATTTCACAGAGCGCCAAGAGGAAACTCGCAATTCGGCTATTGGGGGTGGTTACAATTACGACCGCGTATATAAAAGGGGCATTTTTATCTGGATTGCACAACAGCTGTATTTATCAACGAGTAACTACAGAAATATATCGCCATGAGTCAATCACAACAGCTTTACTGCTCCCCGCATTTCTTTGAAGACGGGGACCTCGATGCAGGGGCTACACTCCACCTTTTCGGAGCGGCTGACCGGAACGCCATACTTTCAACGCAAAGCACTGCAGAAATTTGTGACGGAGAGAAAGAAACAGCCGATGAAGTGGACATTGAAATGTAAGTAAATAAATTAATTTGTGATTCGGGTTATGTATACATCGTTTCATTCAGTGCCAGTGTTAAATAATTTATAAAAAGCCATAATAAATGCTGATTGGGAAACTAGTTTGTGATTTAAACGGAAGGCAGGGCAATGTGTATATATATCGTTTCATTCAGTGCAATTGTTATAATTTATAAAAAGTCGCAATAAAACGACGTGAAAGGATATTTGCCCAGGGGTCGAGACCCGGTGCCGGCAGATGATTACAAGCACACCCAGCTAATCTTCCTTCCTGATAGCGTCATTCAGTGAATTTTATTATACGATGGTGTTTTTTGAAAGTGAAATTTTATTACACGTTTGTTTCCCTGCACGTGATAACTTAAAAATTTATAGAAAGTTCTACAGGTAGGGTTTTAGAATCACCAAAACTTTAAAGAATTGCCTGCGGTACCTGGTTCGAAACCCGGTGCCGACAGACGTTGCGTAGCATACCTAGCTAATCTTCCTTTTGATTCCGGTTAGGCTAGTTGCGTGCTGATTATTATTTGACCTGGGTACCCTATCCTACATTTTTCTCTTATTGTAACTCCCCCCTCCCGTATATACATTGCAGTGTCCTGACATATAATTGCATGTTTACTACAGGTTACTTTGCTAGGCTTTCTGAAATTAATGTATTCTATCTAGAGATTAAACTTTGTTTATCAAGTATTTACGTTTAATAAATTTATAGAAAGTTCTACAGGTAGGGTTTTAGAATTACTAAAACTTTAAAGAATTCCAACGGTCGTGGGCTCGAGAACTTGTGATGGTAGTCCTTAGGTAGTATGCATAGTTAGGATAAAATATTTCCGGCGTTGTAAATAACGGTACTTGTAACGCCTTGCAACCTCTCTCTCTCTCTCTCTCTCTCTCTCTCTCTCTCTCTCTCTCTCTCTCTCTCTCTCTCTCTCTCTCTCTCTCTTCATATATATATATATGTTCCCCTGTGTGCATTTTAGTGAAAAACAATAGGTTTTTAATTAGTGTCCATTCTGTGTTTCCTTCCTGGCTATTTCGGCATATATATATATATATATATATATATATATATGGTGTGGTTGTAATAATACATTTTTACTACTCACATTTTATCGTAAATGTTTCATTAGTGGGTATCCTCAATTATGGCCTAGTTTGAAAAAAATGGACTTTAGTTAAAAAAGATTCATTATTAACTAATCATGTTAATTTCTCCTTAAAGGACCGATGCGAACTTGATCGTGTTATAGCAACTTTTCGCGACAGCTTTGATGAAAGGCGAATAAATAATTTGGAGGCTTTACCGCACAGCCAACCCAGTGACCTGAATACCGAGGTCGAGGTATTGGCTCACATCAGGTCCAACGAATGTCAAGTCATCGAGGAACTAATGTAAGCTTTTTTTTGGGGTAAGAACAAAACATTGTAATTTCATTCAATTTATTAAATGGTAGAAAGCATGTTTTAGCACAATTCGGCTTACAGAACTAGCGTCCATTAAATAAGACTAACATAAATGGAGACATTTTACAGTTAGAATTATATATACACACGTAAAACTTTACACAATATAGTTACAAATATTTATATACAGGGCGTCCCAAAAAAATGTATACACACTTTAAATAATTATAAAGGCAGTGTTTATTAAAATACATTTCATTTTCAAAATGTAGTAGAATCTACAGACATTATTTAATTGTTTTGTCAACGCCTGTTTTCAAACTGACGTCCGTTCTGGTCCAGGCACTGCTGATAACGCGAAGCAATGGAATTGCAAACATCACGAAACATTTCGTTTGGTATTTGTGTGCATTCTCGTTCAATGGCTGCTCTCAATTCAGCGACTGTTGCAGGTTTTATAGCGTAGACTTTGTCTTTTAAGTATCCCCATAAAAAAAGTCTAGTGGTGTGAGGTCTGGTGAACGCGGAGGGTATTCTACGAAACCCCTTCGTCCAATCCACATCCACATCGTGCCAAGTACCACTCGCAATACTCCACTCTTCGGTCCGGATCATCTTCATTAATAGCATGAACTAATCTTGGAATGTAACTTTTCCATTGACAGCGCTTCAAAATGTGTTGGACAGACGATTCTGAAATTCCTACCTCACGACTCGCTTGCCGCACAGATTTTCTTGGACTTTGGTGATACGTTTCCAGTACTCTTTCTTGCTTTGTGGGGCTTGTCGATGTCCGTGGTCTTCCGGAACGCTTCTTGTGGACATTCTGAACAGTTCCATCGGCTTCAAACTTATCTCTAATTCGAGTGATGGTAAGTCGCGTTGGTGGATCTGTTTGAAACTCCCTCCTAAACTGTCTTTGCACTTCAACTGCGTTTTCACACTTCCAGTAGCATTTTAGAATGAATTTCCTTTGTTCAAAGCTTAGTCTGACTGCCATTATTAATTCTAATGGGTTTAACTTGGAAAGAAAGAAACATCAATTGAGCTATCAGCTGTTAAAGTGTGTATACATTTTTTTGGGACGCCCTGTATATACACGTAAAACTTTACACGATACAGCGAGTGCGCACAAATGTGAACCTTTTTTATCTGTCTGCATACCAATTCATCATTCATCTCAGTGTCGCACAAATCGAATACTGTAATTTTAAAAAATTTAGAAATCCCCTCCCAAGTGACATGTGCAGGAGAAATGAAAGACAGTACAGGCCACAAGTATTACTAAAATATCCTTGGAAACGGTAAGGATTCCAGACAATTTCAGGGACATGTAGCTGTTCGATAAATTATACGACAATAGGGTCACTCCAGGGCTGAGTGCCGAATGAATCAAAATAGTACATTCTTTCGCTATTTTCAAAATAGATTGCAAACCACTGAATCTCATCACCCCCGTACAATGTCCGTATTGACGATAAGGCTACACCAATCTCTCGTAGTTGACAATTTCAATGTTTCATTCTTCGCAAACACACCGATAAAGTTGGAGCGTGTGACTCGGTCACTTTTCATTACTCTCTGGAGTGTATTGGCTTCCATTTTAAAAGTCTGTGACAACGTTCCTGAAGCGGTCGAGCTCTATTAGAGCTTGTGATTCGAGGTATACCAGTACACTAATAGGCGTCTATAGGGTCGACGAATTCAAATCTGACTGAGATGTTCCCACTTTGTTGTGGACTTAAGTGTGTATCAACACTAGCAGATAAGTTGGGAGTAATATCAAATGGGTAAAGGTTAAATTGATCGACAAATTCTTTCTGCGTTACGCCAATCCCAAGCTTGTCACAGCCACCAGCAATGTGGGCCAGATTACTATAAGCTCTCGCACAGAGCGGGAACACAGCGTCTGATGAGTACTACTTATCCATAGTCCCGCCAAACGCAACGCCATTGACGTAGTTATATTTTTAAGCCCGAAATTCTCGAATATAAAAGCGCTCTTTTTATAGTTTCCATTCCTCGAAGCGTGATCCTGCATTCCAATTAATAACCTTTTAGGTAGAACTCCTAGGGCCACGTTTTCTAACTGCTTCGAGGCCAGCCCCGTGAGCACCGTGTATAGTTTAATCTGTGCTCTGTTACTTGGGTATTTTACTGTTGCGTGTATTAATTTTTTTCAATTTCTACATATTTCGGCGAACTTAATTTCACTCGCCGTACGTGCAGATATGTTTCCATGATGTGAATCACAACGGGTTTTGCGCCTTCTTCTTGATCAGGTCCCAGATTTATGCAGATCGCAGGATTCGTACGGGTGAGCTTTAACTTTATATCCATCCCATTCATAAGCAGTTTCTCCTGGAATGTGAAGTCTGTATGCAGACGTCCAAAACACTCGTATATCTTCTTTTTAGAATTTTTAAATTTATCCTTTATACTACTTTCATCTTTAGTCTGATAATAGCCCTCGGCAGTTAAAAAGGTATCCTTCGCTTCTTTTGAAAAGTTGAGGACATTTTCCAGATAGGCTTGTAGGTAATAATAACCTGTTCCTGCCGAGATGTTGACCTGATTTAAATACACATCACACTGGCTGAATATGAGGTGTAGAAAGTTGGTTTCAGGGTATGCAGAGTAATTATCATCGCAATCCGTTCCATCTAAATGAGCTATACGCAGTTTAGCGTATATGTGCATGCAGCTTGGATCAAAAAGTATGGGCCTGAGCCGGGTATCACGAATTCTATAGGGGCACTCGGTGAACTAATTGTGTTTAATGGGTTAATTGTAATAAAGTCACTATGCTCAACAGAAACCTGTGTAGGGGGCATATCAAAGAGGGACAGCTCCGATTTACAACATTTTGAGCTACACGGATGGATGAAGCGCGCCATGACGAGTCAGAAATAGTGCCACCTCTCTCGACAAGTAGTAATCAGCCTATGATTCGTGAGAGCAGTGTTCTCAGCTTATATCAGTTAAAAAATGATCAGCCATAGGCTTCATTCGCTTAGAATACTTCTTTTTTATGTCCTTTTACGTTTAGCGCCACGTTTAGTTCCACCTATTATGTCTTCTACCGCGTTAAAACCTGATTGTAACGCCTTCCTCCCGAGGTATCTAGCACCTCTCTTCAACAATGGGACAGCCTTGCGTAGTATGGTTGAAAAAATGGATCCAAGCCCACTCCCACGCTGATATCTCACCCCTCGATAGACTGTGAAAGCCTTCGGGTCATTATAACTGAATGCGACGAAAGTGTAGTTTCACTGTTAAGCTCCCATCACCAAATGGGAAATTTTTTCCCTCAATCGTTCTTATATATAATGAGATATTGGTTAATATCATAGATCAGTCGCAACATTCACATAATGGGGCTTGTAGTATGTAATGCTCAAACTCTTCCTTCTATGGTTGGGAATGTGTACAATGCGCAGCAGGCGCGCCTGAGTGTCCCCAACAAATTGATACTCCACGATATTGCTGTAAATACAACACATGTTTGGGATGGATAGCTTTTACCCAATTTCTCCAATTTCAACTGATACATTAAGCTGAACAAGTCATGTTGTGCCTCGTGAAAGGTGTCTCTTTTGGGGGCTGCACTATATCAACCCTCGGCCACAATTGTGAACAGCTCTTTGTCTTTAATATTTCTACTAAGCGTTGGTTTTAACTTCAACGTGCGTGCAGGCGTGTCTATGTCCTTTGTCAGGTACGACTTTTCAAGACTTGTTTCAGCCCGTCACAATGTCCGTGGCTGTGTCAAAATGACCGATTCCTAGTGTTACATTTGTACTATAGTACTGTACCCTACCAAACAGGACTGATCGCATAGTGTTGTCCAAGGTTATGCCTAATTTTTCACACCCATCGACTCTTCTAAGGATCAGAAATATGATCTGTTCATTTTCAAGAGATAAAAATTTGGTGGCTAACTGGAATTCACAAACACCAACTTCGTACGAATCACGTTCCAATTCAATGGGCCCATGGAGTTCTGTTACAAAGTTGGCCAGGGTGTTGTTCGGATGTACAGACAGAGAAGAGGACGGGAGTGTGACATAGAAGTGGTTAGGTGCCATGTTGCATACTATTTAAGCTTCATTATTGCAGCAGCTTTTATATAGGCGTTCAAGCTTTCTGGGTACCCAGCCATTTCACCAGGTACATTTTTCTCTTTCCTGAACCTTTGCTTCCTAAAACTTTTTTCAATTTTAAACACATTTTTTCCTAAATTAAATGTTACTTTCTGCAATTCAAATCTTCAACGTAATACATCATTATCTCGCCTTTAGGTCCCATAGCACTAACTAGAAATATCACGTGTTCATCCTTGCTCATATCCCTTCGTGAATTTATTTCCCGAACGCGATAGCCTTACATAATCATTTATTTTGAAACTTGTAGAGTGTGGCGGCGGTGTTCCATCTCTTCTCACATCAGGCTCTGTGCGCGTACCTCTTTCTAAAACTTCGTTAGGTGTTGTGCCAATCGTGCGATGGTGTGAACGGTTGTATGACGAGGCCAATGAACCCAGAATGTTTATAAATATGTATGTGTTTTTGTATAAAATACCGATGCATGCGTTCCTTTATGGTACGTTGAACTCTTTCAGCTAAAGAGACCTTATGTATAGAATTGCTAGTGTAGTAACTGGTATCAAACTCTGTCAGCGTGTTCTGAAAAGCGCAGCCTATAAATTCTTATCCATACAAAAATAGCCAGGAACCCTGTTTTCTTTCAACATCAGCGTTTTGGTACCTTTAGCAACTATTTCAGGCGATTTATTTTTCAGAGGAATTAGCCACAGATATCTAGAGAATACATCTATTAATTATTAATAGGATGTAGCGGTAGCCATCATTATACACTGAATATCTTTGCATGTCTGTTAAATCCGCTTGCCAAATAGAGTCAATCGAAGCCGCTGTTGTCCTGGCTGTTTTAAACCTTTTTCTCACCGGCTTATGACGTGTATAAGCATCCTGCTCCCGCAAAAGCCTCTCAACATCTTTTTTCCCTCCTCCGTCATTGTAAACACCTCTGTACAGTCTATTAACACCGCCATAGGAGGCGGGGTTAGAAATGTCATAATAGCGTTTTCTTAATATGTTAGCCATTTGCGTATTTTACAGACACGTCGTTAAGGTTGGGCGTTTGGTCTCTTCTTTCCCCTCTTCAGAGATGCTACTGTTGGGGGTGATGGCGTATTCAGCTGTAACACATGCGAGACTTGCTCTAAGTCTTTTAACCTATTCAGATTTCCTATCAATGTTTTCGGGACATTTATTTGTTGTAGTCTTGCTTTAATATGCCTCCATCCTGTTGGTGTGGGCCTGTCCCACTTTCTCACCAGATCATGGAATGTCGACGATATTGGATCTCTGTACCCTTGATCCTTCAACAACGACCTCGCCTGTATCGGTCCACTGTATGATGTGGTCCTCACTCAATAGATTATAAAGACTTAAGCCTTTATTCCTACATGTTCGATGTGTTGCGTTCCGTTATTCTTTGGGTGGTCATCTCTAACGTCGGGCCCAGGTCCTATGTCGCCATGCTCATCGTTGCTCGCACTGTGCCTAGTAACCACAGGGAGATCTGTCGGATTCTTATAATCTTCGTACTCATGAAGAAATTTCTGCAGAGCTTCTTGGTACAAGATCCTTTTCTCATCAGGTGACTTTTCACTGTTTCAGAGGTCTATTAATTCGCCTTCCATTCTTTTAAGGCTGCTTTTTACAGGGCTCTAGAACCGTGTCTGGACTCTTTGAACTTTGCTGTGAAGCATACACCTCGTGTGGAATCACTACCGCTTTCTTCACCATATTAATCTAGTCATTAAAGGTCCAAAAACTGAAAATAAGATGGGGTGGAATGACCCCGCTCCTTGTACAATAATTTACGTTTTCTTCCCCACAGTTTGACTTTTACGAGCAAGCGTGCATATTATGTTCTAACGATGTAGGCGAGCCTTCTGAGGGGGTTTCATTGATACATTACATTTCATAACATTAAGACAGATTTCACAGATGCATTTTAAAAAGTCGGAGTCGATATTTTAAACAAACATCTGTTGCAGTGCCCGGGGCAATCGTTGATAGATTTTTATTAATTCATAGTATTTCTTCAGCCTATTTGTCATTCTGGAATATACACCGTTTCAGGCTCGTTTGGGAATATATTCGTTCTTAAAAGCACCCTAAACGTGTTTCGCGGATGGTGACAAAGCAAATATCCGTAACGCCGACTTCAAGCTTCTTTTTAAACTTCCAAAAACTCCTTACGCTGATTCGGGAACATTTGATTGCCTAATGCCCCAATTTGTGACACATCTCTACGTTGCGCGAATAAGACTAGATATTGTGTATTTAACGACACATCGCGCATGTATCTATTCTTGAAAAATAGATTCTAATTCACGAAGAATACGCTTATGTTAAGATGATGGGGGAACACTGTAAATGTCTCGGCAAACGTTTTATCCATTTCCAACATGAGATCGTCAATTACAATGACTGTATGCTCATTTCCCTTTAACGAATTAACGTCATATACACCTTTATGGAACAAAATATCATCTCGTTGAACACTGATTGATACGTCGAATTTTGAGAACATCTCCCCTTTATCTTTAATAATTTTACACATAAACACAGTTTTACCACATCCTGTAGGGACAGCTATAACACTGCCCAACAAAAAAACAAATTTTTGCTGGTGATTTAATTCTAAGACCTGTTTCTGGATAATATTGATGTGCTGATTTAAAAATTCACCTTAGATTTTGTCCATCACATCAGGTTTTCGTGCAATGTGCAATGCAATATGCCTATTTTGGGTGATCCATGAAGGGCACTTATCAAAATTGATGATTTTTGAGACCTGTTAACAGCTGTTTTGCTGTTAAAATTTTATCTGTGGAATACGCAAATCTGTGCATTAAATCTAAAGGTCATGTACAACATATTAAAATCTTGGATATCTGTGATTTCCCCAGGTGTGAGCGTGACGTCATGATCATGGATTCATTTTTGCTTATTTAAACACTTTTAATCACTTTATGTGTCAATATTACCATTGTATATTAAAGTTCACTCCCGGCACAATTGTTTACTTTTCCATGCTGATTCTGAGTATGTAAAAACTTATTTTTTGAAAAGAAAAAAAATTGGGCATAACCCTGCCAAAATGCGATATCTCCGTATTTGATTGCTCGAAAACCTGACGTGATAGGCAAAAACTAAGGTGATTTTTTAAATCAGCACACCAAAGTTACCTAAAAACAGGTGTTAGAATTAAATCAGCAAAATTGGTGTTGGGCAGTGTAATACATGTGGAGGGGCTTGTGAACCTGAATTTTTCTACAGATTCCATCTCTTACACGTCACACCCCTAACTGGGTAATTTGCAAAATATAACAAAATTTAAGTGCTGCTCCTCATAGTCTTGTTTTTCTTCTTCCACAGAACCGTGAATAACGACGATGTACAGCCCCCATTATCGATATTACAGATGGCCCCGATGACCGTGTAGCTACAGACTCCATCTCCGCTGACGAGCCCTCACCAGCAATACCTGTAGCACGCGACAATTCAAAGCGGAAGCATGATGAAGAACCCTCCACGTCAGGTATAAAGCGCGCCAGGATTGCGCCGGTTGTTAGACCCCCAGTAATAGAGCCCCAACCCTCTACGTTTTACGACACAACTCCCACAATAGTACCTTCTTCAAATATACCCCCTTATTCCTGTTCAATTCCCGGTAATTCCTCCACATCAGCAGCAGCAGCTTCTCGTGCTGTGGAGGATGGTATAACATTCGAGTTAGTGCGCACTAGAAATCGGTACTTGGTCAGGGTTGACTCTGGATTCCTGTATAGCAACGGTGTTGGACTGTGACGCGTAGTTGAACGTATTGTGGAGTTTGCTCTTCAGAACCACGACGAAAGTGAAGTCCGGACGAGGTTGTCCTTCAGGTTCGGGTCAGATGACGGGGATGTAGATGATTTTTGGGAAGTAATACCATTCAGACGCTTGGCAGCTGTAAACATAGAATATATCTTTGGGTCGTATAATGCAGGTCTCTCAAAGTAGTACAGCCTTCAACATGGACAACTTCACGATAGATATTGACAGAGTATTCCGGGTTGCTGGTCATAGTGCTACACCTTATACTCTTAATTTCACTTCTCCGGTTATTTATAGAAAGCATTTAAACGTCGATCGTGGTTGCGGCTTTATAGCAATAGTCTTAGCTCATATGTTTACTGTGCTAAATATAATCGCGTATAATATCTGGCTGCCTCCGGCTGTGCAGCGTGCCCGTGAACTGGCTTCAGATTGTAAGCCTGAGTTTGAGTGTAATATGGGTCCTGAAGCTGACAAGGGTAGAGCAGAAATGAATGTTCGTATAGTTGTATTTGGAGTGGATGATCGTCGTAGGACTGTGTATGTTTTTAAAAGCTGTGAGAGAGATCGTACAAGACCTCTACGTATTTTAGGATTGTCAGGAACATCGTATCTCTCCATCCGTAATATAAGGACTCTCTACGCTAGTTATGATAAAAGTCGAAAATATGGAAGGCATCATGATTTGTGTAAGGGATGTCTCGAGTTTGCTGATGATATAGTGAAACATTGTAAGAAATACTACATGGTATGTGAGCAGTGTAAAAGCCCAAAATGTGAAAGTCACATAGTTGAAGCTGAGAAGAGGGAATGTAATGTGTGTAGACGTACATTTTTCAGTAATAAATGCTTTGAGCTCCATAAGTGAATTGGCACTTGCAAGAAAATGAGGATTTGTAAGTGTGGTATGTTTCATATGATGGATAATTGGGGTAATTTCAAGCATACATGCGATGAAATTCACTGTTCTACATGCCATGAGAAATATAAGGCGGATGGAGTAAAGCTTGTATGTCATATGAAAGATGCTAAGCCTAAAAATAGCCCTTGTATAACCGTGTACTACGATGTAGAAACATACACGAACCGAAAACCAAAGAGGTTATTCCATATTTACTTTAAGCCAAACTATCTGTGATTCGTGCATGGAGATCGAGTGTGATGAGTGTCACAAATGTGGTAAACGGAGAAACGTTTTTAAAACGATTGCACATGACAGTCCTGTGAAACTCTTTGTATTCTATATTGTCAAGTTAACGGACAAGTTCAAAAAAATTACTGTGTATATTCTTGCCCATAACGGAGCCAAATTTGACTCACAGTTCCTTTATAAGGAGTTGCTTGAACACGAGTCATCTGAGATATTTACAGGTGATCCCTTGAAAAGAGGCAACAAACTAATACAGATGCAGATAAGAGGTAATGTACAGTTTAAAGACACCCTGCTGTTCACACCTTGTAAATTAGCAAAGTTACCCAAGGTCATGGGCGTAGCCGCTGAAGTTTCAAAAGGATATTTCCCTTACACATTCCTCACTAACGAAACTAAATTACGTAGAACTACCTCCACCCAAACATTACTTTAACTACACCAACATGAGTGATAGTGAGCGTGAAGATTTTGATCGATACTACAACAGTTTTAATGAAGCTCGTCCATACAATATAGCTGATGAATGTGAACGTTATTGCGTGAATGATGTTCGCGTGCTTAAAGTATGTTTCCAGGACTTTAGAAGGATGTACATAGAGGGTTTCAAATGCGATCCGTTGCAAGTCCCAACCACGATTGCCTCATTATGTTCTACGGTGTTCAAGAATAACTTCATGCCTAAAGACACCTTAGCCGTCATTCGCAGAAACAATCCCCGCAGTTATGGGCACAAGGCTATTTACTGGCTCATACACCTACATCAACACACAGGTGTATACATAAAGCATGCCCGCAACACGGGAGAAGTACCCATTAAGGTCAATAGTCTTGTTTTTTGGGTTGATGGTGTAAGCGAAGACCGTACCACTGGTGAGAAGACTGTGTACTCCTTTAACGGTTGCTGGTGGCATGGATGCCCACGTCCTGAGTGTGAAATCGTAGGAGATATCCACGGTAGGTCTCCTGCCGACAGTCTTGCATGGATCCGCACCCGCGATCAGCTTATAGGCACCCAGTTCACTCACAAGATCTTGTGGGAGCATGAGTATGCTGCACGGATGGAAACAGACGGCCAGTACCGTGAAGAACTAAGGGCCATCAAGCGTTCAATGGTGTTGGATCTTCTCAAATTTGGCGATAGCTTGTTCGAAGGGCGTACAAATCCCTTCAAGCTATACTTTCCACCTACGGGGGGACGTGAAACTCCATTACTACGACTTCTGATCTTTATATCCCTACGTGATGAAGAACAATCCGTACCCCGTAGGTGCACCTGAAAAACTGGTGGGCCACGCCATGCCAACCATCGAGGAGTTCTCAGCTAACTTGAGTGGCGTTACTTTGGACTCTCTCTCGTAGACGTGCTCCCGCCTCGCGATTTATGGATGCCGATCTTACCCGTCGTTATTGATCACAAGTTTATGTTTCCCCTCTGCGTGAAGTGCGCAGAGGAGAACAACGGGGATTGTAATCATACAACCAACCAACGTAAGATCAGAGGTGTATATACAAGCCCTGAGCTGGATCTAGCCGTTCGCCATGGATACAGAATATTGAAGATACATGAGGTGTGGAGGTTTCAGAGGCTACCCAACCTTTTCACGCCATATACAAAAGCTTTTTTGAAGGATAAGGTAGAAGCATCGGGATATCCGCGAGGAGTTGATACCGAAGATGAAAAAACGGCTTATATTCAGCGTTACCGTGCCTGTGAAGGTATACAGCTTGACCGTTCCAAAATTGTAAAGATCCTGGCAAGCACTTTAGCACAAAGTTGTCTAAACAGTCTTTGGGGAAAATTTGCACAGAATACTGGCAAAGGGAACGTTCATTTGGCACAAAGTTATAGTGAAGTCTGGGATTATGCCAACGCTCCCGATAAAGAGGTTATGGAGATCGTGAATGTAGGTAATACTTACGTAATAAAATACAACATCACCGAACTGGCCACAGACACCTCACGGGTAACAAACATACCTGTAGCCAGCTTCACAACGGCCTACGCCCGCATCGAGCTTTGGGGACTACTGCACTCTCTTGGGCGGAGGGTGCTGTACGCTGACACAGCTAGCGTAATATTCACAGCGAGGGAGGGTGAATACATGTCTCCTACTGGGGAATTCCTCGGAGAGTTAACTGATGAGATCAAGGATGAGTATGGTGATGGTGCATACGCTGACTCATTTGTATCAACAGGGCCAAAAACTTATGGGGTACGAGTGAGGGTGGGGGAGTATATGAAATATATCGTGAAGGCTAAGGGTATCACGCTTAACCATGCGAACCGACACGACGAGTCGTTAACTTTGACTCATTGAAGAATCTAGTATGCTTGGAAGATGAGGGCAACCATCCACCCCAACTGATTGTGGGGACCCACAATTTTCAGGTGCAGAAACTGGGGTATGTGAAGGAACTTAGGGGTACGAAGGTATGCTGTAACACCTATAGGAAACGTTACCAGGTGCCTGGTACCTATGATACCGTACCCTTTGGATACCTTAATCCTTGATTGTTTATATATATATATATATATATATATATATATAATATATATATATGTAAAGAACGACGCTTGTGTGGAAGAGCGTTCCGCACAAGATGAGGAAGGAGAACGAGCAAATGAAAAATGAGGTACCTCCCAGGAAACAAACCCGGGATCATCCAATTGCCGGTTGGATATGCTAACTACTGCACCAAGGACCCCGATTAGTCAGTACTCGTAATTCCCCTACATACGAACGGAATCAAATGCCCTGAGGGGGCACCTTCGCATGCCGTACATATATACATTTTAACTGCAAACAACACACAGTATAATTAATGTAAAGAACGACGCTTGTGTAGAAGAGCGTTCCGCACATGATGAGAATTACGAGTACTGACTAATCGGGGTCCTTGGTGCAGTGGTTAGCATATCCGTCAAGCAATTGGGATAAAATGCCCTGAGGGGGCACCTTCTCATGCCGTACATATATATATATATTTTAACTGCAAACAACACACAGTCTAATTAATGTAAAGAACGACGCTTGTGTAGAAGAGCGTTCCGCACAAGATGAGGAGAATTACGAGTACTGACTAATCGGGGTCCTTGGTGCAATGGGTAGCATATCCGACAGGCAATTGGATGATCCCGGGTTCGATTCCTGAGAGGTACCTCATTTTTCATTTGCTCGTTCTCCCTCCTCATCTTGTGCGGAACGCTCTTCTACACAACATCGTTCTTTACATTAATTATACTGTGTTGTTTGCAGTTAATATATATATATATATATATATATATATATATATATATATATATATATATGTGTGTGTGTGTGTGTGTGTGTATTGTTAGCGATATGTTTATTTATTACGTATATTTGTTTCAATTAGGGTTTCATTTTCTCCTTTGTGTGCGTGCGTATGTACAATCCTAAGGTCCGCCCATTGGGCATAGCTCTACCCCGGCGTGCTCAGTTAACCTCTGCAAGCCCTGAAGCTCAGACGTGTATTTTCTCACGTAGACGAAAAATATTGATGGCTACTTTTCATATTGCGTGTTCGACGTTTACGAAGTGGTATTCGGTAAAGTCGGAAGATGTGGTGAATACTGAAAGACGACCTACCCCACCCTCCTTTGAGACTTTTAAGGCTACATTGAATCGCGCGAAGGAACAAGATGTTCAAATACTTTATAGATATTCTGGCGAGTATTGCCGGATTTCGCAGCAAAACGATGTAATGGACTACGTTGTAGGGCTAAACTGTATAAAAGCCTACATATACCGTGAGGTGAAAGAAACAACGCGTGTAGAAGAGAAGCAACGGATATGGGTAATGAGTCTTGTTGATGAGTGGTGTGACAGGCGGTATTATGTCATGCTGCATCATACCGAGTACGCATACTCTGCGGCTGAGAATGTAAACCTTATCATCATGGACAAGCTACAGAACTTTTACCACTACATTCATATATATTATGACGAGGTTCGCAGTGAGGTTGTGGCTAAAGGCCTGTGTGAGTTTTTAATAGAGTTTAGAGACGAGTATCGATTGTTATACAAAAAGGATAAATACGCTCACATGGTTCTCTCAAATAGTGCACCGGATTGTTAATGTGTGGAGAACGTCTAGTGCGCATAAAACATTAAAACTGAAAATGACCCATGTGTCGGAAAATTGCCTGGTATAATGAGTACAAGTACTTGCGTGATTCATGCTTGAACAAATCCGTGCACGATTCAACAGCTTATAGTGTGACTCGCTCCCCCGTCGATCCGGCCCGCCCACCCGTGGCTCATAGTCACCTCAGAGCTTGAACCGACTGGACGTGCACTCCTCGAATACGATGGCACTTCCTTTGAACAGCATTCTCAATGCCGTGTACGAAGTGTCCGTGACGAAGTCATTGCGTGTGTTCAGGCGTGAAACCGGTGCCATTAAGTATGTACTTGAAACGACTTGTAGACAAACAAACTATGGTAAACGGAATGTTATTTATTTAAGTGTTGAGGAGATGAATAGAGTCTTTGTGATAGTTGAGAAGTAGGGTGAGGACCGTTATAAAATACCTGCAGGTGTAGATACAAGAAGAGAACAGATTAGTGATGCCCCTCATTTGTCATTGTTTGTACGTTATGTATAAATAACGATCAACCATGCATTGATATACGACTGATGTGGAAGAATGCATCTGATAATAACGTTCTTGTCCCAACGCGAAACCGTTTCATCCTCGACAGAATGTTTGAAATCATCGGATTCCGCAAGCTGAAGCCTATATTAGACGCGCGTATTACGGATATGAAAATGAAAATGAAAAGGTTTATTGGCAGACTATAGTCCATATGACAAATATTATTAATACAATGACAGTTCATATACTAACGATAGAAATATATACAATTGATTAGAAATAAAACTGTAATGTCGAAGTTAAGTGGAACTACAGACAGACGTTTTCGTACCAAGAAGTCCATAGCTTAGAAGATAAATGGCAGGACTCATGGATAGTTTGGATGATCGGGTTGATTGATTTTTTAATTCTTTGCATTAGACTGTGTTGAGCACGTCTTGTTACCTCCGGGAAGCTCGGGACATTGCGGGTAGCAAACATTTGCGAAGCTGAGCAACTCGGGGGTAATTTATGTAAGAGTCTAAAAGACCTGTTGTACAGCAAATTTAGAGTTCTGCCAGAACCTTTTTTATAATTCACCCACAGTTGCTGTCCGTATATATTACTGCAGAAAGTACGAAACAGAGTGTCTTTAGCTTCACTTGTACAGAATCGAAAGTTCCTTATGGTCATATTCGCTTTAGCACACAGGCTTCGAGATTGTTTTCTTATATCTGAATCATCACTCAAGGAGCTGGTAATAGTTTGACCCAAATACTTAAACTCTTGTACTTCCTCAATTACTTCACCATTCATTTTAAACCTTATATCAGCTGGCTGATTACAGCTTTAAGGATGAAATTGCATAACCTTAGTTTTTGTAACATTAAAAAAATATCATGTTTCTGCGAATACACTTCGCAACTTTAGTAGCCGATCCAGACCTTTAACAGAGGGACTTATTAACACCACATCATCGGCATAAACTAAGTTATTTATCCTTGTGTTATCTATACAACATCCCACTGTTGCCTCATTAAGTGAAGTAATTAATCCGTCGATATACACATTAAACAGCATAGGGGAGAGCAAGGAGCCTTGTCTCACCCCGCAAGAGGAGCCAAAACACGGATAGTACATTGCCCACCTAACAGTGAAAGATTGGTGGGAATACCAAAATTTCAATAAATTTAATATGTACATGGGAACCTTCCTGTCTTCTAGTTTTGCAAATAAAATGTTGTGGTTCACCCTATCATATGCCTTACTTATATCTAGGAAAAAGCTATAAATAGTTGAATTACTGTCAATGTATTTAGATATTGTTTCTTTAAGTACATAGATACACAGGTCAGTTGAGTGGGACCTTTTAAAACCAAACTGATTAGATGTCCATAGGATATCATTTACAAGAGTTTTTCTAGTAGTTTCGAGAAGCAGGATGCGACAGCAATAGGCCTGTAATTATTGCTGGACAGAATGTCTCCGTACTTATTTTTGACCAGGGGCAAGATATATATATCCTCATGAACTCTGCAGGGATATAGCTATGAGCCAGCATGGCTGATAGGAGCAATGATATATGCAGACATACTACGTCATTGGCATATTTTAAGTGCTCATTCGATAAGTCATCTACCCTTGACGCAGAAACAGTCTTTAACTCTTTAATTAACCTCTTTACTTCAGAAAATGATATCAAAGTATTTTCCCTTGTCCCTCCCACAATCGTTTCGCTGCAATCTATCTTAAGATTATCCCTACTCACACTGTTAAGAATGTTAGAATAGTGGTTTTTCCACAGCTTTGCAATTTCATCCTCCCCCGACACCCCATCGATTGTCGGAGGGAGGACATTTTTGACACCCGTTTGATTCTTAACAAATTTCCAAAATTTGTTATTATCGTTATTTATGCGAGCTTCACAGGCTTTTGATGCTCGAATAGACTCTTCTTCCTGTTTACATCGCCTTATGGCCGCCTTATACTGACCCCGACTTCTACACATATTCATGTATACTGGTCCTAATCTGGGTCTACCATGAAAGCACCACAAATCATAGGCGTCTTTCGATTCCCTCTTCAGGGGGGCAATAAAATCATTCCATCCAGGAATAATCTTAGTATGATAGTTGTAAGATTTAATCAGGGGGCTTCCTGCTTCTCTTAACAGGGATATTATCTTACTATAATACCTATCTATGAGTTTACAGTGAGAATCATTTGAGCAAGGATTATTACAGCAAGGTGCAAAATTTCTAAATTATTAAAGAGGTGATGTTCTGTCTTTGTATTCTATTCTCTGCTGCATAACATTGGACCAATCGACGCGATTATTCTTACCTATTGAGTTCTTGTTAAGTCGTGTTGCGCATAAATTGGTAACGTTAATTAATATTTCTAATGGTCTATGATCAGAAAGAAGGAAATCATGCAGAATATGAACTGTAACAATTCGATCCTTTAGATTATTACTTGTGAGACAATGATCAATCCACCTGGTGGTACCACTCATATCACTAACGTATGTAAAATTACCACTGGTTATCCCTAATACATCTACATCACTTATACTTAAATTGGCCGACTCATGTTACCCAATTCTACAAAGAATTCCGAGTTCACATGTGCGTTAAAGTCCCCCATTATTATATAGTGAGAATATTTGGAGTTATCTGGTAATGACTTAATTTTGTACAGCAAATCAATGTATTCATCTAGATTACTGCCGTTGTTATATCGTAAATAGCAGTTTACAATTAATATGCAATCACTGTTCACTTGTAATTCAATGCCTAGCAACGTTACATTATCGCTTGTTAAAAATGTTATGTTTTGACAAATTTTTCCTTACTAAGAAAGCAACACCACCAAAAGGCCTACCGTACATTAATTCATCTGACAAGTCTACTGCTGATGACGCATGGTATATAAATTCATCATGGATAGCAGAGAAGAATTTTAGCTCTTGCTTAGGTAGCCAGTGCTCCTGCAGGAGTATCAAATCTGCACTGTCGCAGATTTTATGGACATCTACAGTTGAATTCCTCACTGACCTTACATTATATGAGACTATTTTCAACATGTTATCCGCCATGACTGATAGTATTATTATTATTATTATTATATTATTATTATTATTATTTTTGCCTGTTATCAAATCTGGAAAAGTTAATAAACTCCTTAACAATAATGCCGTCTGGCCATTGACTCATATTATATGGGTTGAAATGCGCATTTACACCTTTAATTATTACTTTAAATGAGTTATAATACGAAGATTTCGTGTTTAGTTTATTAACCATCAATATACTGTGTTCACCAATGACTTCTCCCATCATGTGTCGAATATCGCTTGCCTCGTTCGAGAGCTGAATTCGCGACACAAAGAGGGTGAGATTCCCCATCGGTGAGGAAACCTTCGGGAAGGGCGCCTGTTAACAGTTACCCACCCGTCGTCCTCCTCCCTCGATCTCCCTGAGGCAGGGTTCGCCTGCCTGGGGGATGGGTGGCACAACCTTTGGGGATAGGAGGCCCCTCCCTTACTCTGTGGCTTGGTGAGGGTCTGTTAGCGGTGTTTATAACCTGACGGCCGCGCGTGCCTCCTTCTTCGGTGGGAGGGGGGGAACTGCGCCGAGCGAGGCGTAATCGAACACCTCTCCTCTGCAGTGGGAGGCAGGGAAGAGGGCAATGATGCCTCGTCTCTCGGCATTGGACCGTCCCTGTTCCTCATTGTGAAATCGGGAGCAGGGGTCCTTTCCTGAACGGGAGGGGGGTTGACCGCTACCCTTGCATGCTGCGTTTCCACCCCACCTTCAGGGGGGGAGTTGGAGGCGGGGATTTCGTTTCCCTCGCTGTCCGACGCGCTTCTTGGAGATCTGGCTTGCTGAACTACTTCCGAGTAACTGAGCTTTGGGAGGAGCGTCTCTTTCAACGCATCTAACTCTGACCGGAATTGTTCTAGCGAAATCGCGTTTTTCTGATTTGACACCACGTGTTGGTGTTTCAGTTCAGCTATCGACTTTTGTACTTCATTATACTGTTTGAGGAGCACCGAGACGTCTACGTTACCCATGGAGATTACCGGAATTCTATGGAAGTTAGTAACGTAAAAGGTAATATTGTTCTCATTATCCCGGAAGGTCGACACTTTATTTATAATGTCTTTCAGGGTATTCTCGTTTCTAGAATTACCTCTACGAGTTGGGAGGGAAGCACTGAACAGGATGTTTAATTGTACACTCGCATGTTCCATTTCTTCTGAATCATAAAAATCATGACAGACAGATACAAGAAGGTCTGACCTAATATGATCTACTTTGTCAAATATAAAACATAATGAATTTTCTACAAATTTACAGCAGACGACCCCATTGTATCTGTAACAGCTTGCGGGGGAGCGTAGCTGGTGAGGGGTGGTTGGGGGTGGAGATGGGGGGGAACGCCGAAAGGGGTCCCACTTCTCGTCCCTTTAAATCATGCTTGGGATACCAACGGTTCGATGTTCAGGCATCTTTTCACATTAATTATGTAACTGTTACTAACTATGACACAAAAAGTATACACGCGGAGTCACTGCACGATTATACCGAAATGAAACATACATTTCCCTCGATCGCCGTCAAAACTTTTACTATTAAACGGAAGATTCGCAGTGTATATGGTGGGGGTAGGGCGGGAGGGGAACGGGATGGGGATGCTAAAAGGAGTGCCCACTCCTTGTCCATTTAAATCATGTAAGCGTGTAAGTTTGTAAATATATCTAAAGTAATATAACCTATTTATTTGCTTGGTCTTTCATTTAAGATTTCAGAGCCTTTACCTGGCCTTTTGAAAATATTTTGAACAGTTTATGTAGTTAAAATTCACTCGTTCATTCGTTTCGTTCGTTCATTCGTTCGTAATTTTAAAGGGCTCACTCGCTCGTTCGTTCGTATGCCCGTTATTTCAAGGTCACTGTTTCATCCCTCATAGGTCCAAGAAGGTAGTGCCGGATGTCGCTAGAAAATTTTGAGGATATATTATATGTATTATTATTAATTAAGTATTGTGAACCATCTAATCTGGGTAATCTTGGCACATTTACAAATTTTATTGTATAGGTAACATACCGGTTCACTGACTTTAAACCATGTTAATTTGATAGTAAGACGGAGCACAAAACTGACACGGTTCTTGAATACGCATACACCGCTCTGCTCGACGGGTTTATCGAATGTAGGAATGAACAAGGCGAGAATGGTCTAGAGCTGGATGCTTATTTAAAAGGTTTAGACCCTATCATGAACTTTGGTACAAAGGACTTGAGCGGCACAGGGCAGAGCTCGCCTACACCGTTCACCCTGAAGAATTGTACCTCTATATAATGAGCAGCTGTCGTTACGACTTAGAAGATTATTTCAATTGTCACTATGCGTTGTGAAGAAGAGTTCACGATTGAAAAGCTCGGATCGGTAAGAAAAAACACTCGATTGGAAAGAAGTGTTTATAAACTTGTATTTAATAATGATGTGGTGCCTACCGATACCCTCTTTGTGCGTGCTTTTGAATGTATTCTAGCCGTGTTTGAAGATAACTTGCCAACCGAATGTAAAGTGGGCACAAAAAGAGTATCGAACGATATGAAGGCCATTTACATCGAGTATAGGCGCCCACACACCTTAAGCGGTGAAATAATGTTAAATCGTATTTACTGCCTAGTGCAAAGTAATAATGATGTGATTGTAGACTCGATTACGTGCGAATTTTGTGTTTTAGTTAAGCGCCGTAGAACATAAAGTATTTTGATGTATATTTATTTTCAATATATTTATTTATTTAATATATTTGTGTATATTTTTTTTTCCTGTATTAATATATTGATGATTATACTCCATCGTTTTGTATTATATTACTTTTTATTTTATTTTTGATTATATATATATATATATATATATATATATACTCGATCGTTCGTATTTCTTATATTATTATCAATTTTTATTGCATATATTCCTCGTTTGTATAGGGTTGTGTATTTATTTTCTATATATTTCGTGAAATTGAATCCAATAATTCGTCTAAATAAACAGAGTGATGTAATGGTGTTTTATTTAATTATTTTGGGTGTATATATAAACGATAATCTTATTTAATTATATGTATACTAAATGGCTGGTTACGCAATCTAAACCGACTGACGGATTTCTAAGCCAACTGTCAAGAATATCTGAATAGCGCAATCTGGCAGCTGAAAAGTTAATTAATATATGCACATACACCTGCCTTCTAGCTCTTCTAAATCAACTGGCGGGTTAAGCCAACTGGCGGATTAAGCCAACTGACGGATTTCTAAGCCAACTGTCAAGAATATATGCTTTAATTAAATAAATAGTGTAATCTGGCAGCTCAACCCTAATAATGTATACCTGAACAAACCATTTACGCCTTCTAAGCCAGATTAAGCTTCTACGCCAACTGGCGGATTTCGAGTTCTAAGTCGTGTTGCAATCAGGATCTCTCATTGAGCTTCTGCCTCTCGCAGAAGCTGGATGCTCTCTTCCTCTCTCTCCTCCTCCTCTCTCTCTTAGGTTAGGTATGCCCCTTTGGGGGGTGAGGCCGCCCCACCTTCTCCCCCAAAGAGATTAGGTGGACTCCCCAGCTTGATGGGGGAGTTCACCTCCCCATTCATTGCAGCTTGGGGGATAACCCTTCCCCCTTTTTGCATACCCCCTCCTCCCTTTGCAGCATTGACTTGTTGCAAGACCCCTCCCCCTTGTTGCATAACCTCTTGCAACACTGATCAACATTTGTAATTGCTTTGCACTCTAACCCTTTGCGCATATATATACATATATATATATATATATATATATATATATATATATATATATATATATATATATATATATATATATAGGGTGTCCCGTAAGTCTGGAACCATAGTGCAAAATGATAAAAACGCCGAAGAGACTTTTGGGGACTGTTTGTGAAATAAGTGAGGATTGTAGCGGCTGTGTCATCGTCGGTGGATGTCCTCGGAGGTCCACTGCATGGTTTATCTCCTATGGATCCCGTTTCCCTGAACTTTGCTACAAGTTTGCCGACACAGCTGTGTGTTATCGGCGCGCGGTCCGGATGCAATCTGTTAAATTCCTCAGCTACCTCCCTCTGACTCCGATTTCCTACGAGCAGAATTACCTGGATGCGTCTTCCTTACTCAAAGACATCATGGACACTTGCATAAACGAAAAAACATGAATTACTTATTTTACCCTATGGTTTCAGACTTATGGGACACCCTGTATATATATATATATATATATATATATATATATATATATATATATGATAGGATTAAACCTGCTTGGTGTGTATATACACACCTTTGTTTTAGTTACTCACACGCTAAAAAATTAGCATGTATCGGTGACCGATAGATGCTAATTTTTTAGTTTTTCAGTATTTATATTTGTTGAATATTCAAACTTTCCGCTATTAATCATAAAGACGTTATCTGGATTTAAAAACTAAAAAATTGGCCAACCCGCGACTGGAGAATTTTACCCCCCAATTAGTCTTAAAACTCTCAGTTGTACTATCTTGTGCACAACGAAAGGTCAAAAATGTTTCAGTATTCTCTATGTTAAATCCTGTCTGTACACACATAGTAATGTAACTATAATTTTTGACTCAGTATTTTTCGCATGAAAAATGTGTAGTAAATCTATTCATTTATCTATTTAGTTTACACTTGCTGTAAATAAAGCTTTGTTAATACATGAATATTGGCTCGAGTAAATGTTTATGTATATACATACTCGTATGGTATACACACCTTTGTTTTAGTTACTCACACGGACCCTCCCTTCACCAAATCCTGGGTACGCCCGTGACCTCCTCTGACTTTATTATGTCTGAAAATAGAATCTCTTCTGAAGATGTTCTTTCTGCCCTTTCTGTTCTTGATGGTGTTCCTCCTGTTGCTCTTAAGAACTGTGCTTCAATGCTGACGCTCTGCCTTGGCAAACTCTTTTGTCTTTGTCTCTTATCTGGTACATTTCCTTCCAGCTGGAAGTTTGCTTTCATTCAGCCTATCCCAAAGAAAGGTAACCGCTCACAACCCTCCAACTATTGTCCAATTGCTTTGATTTCTTGACTTTCTAAAGTTTTTGAATCTATCCTTTATAGGAAGATTCTTAAACACCTTTCTTCTCACAATCTTCTTTCAGATCGTCATTATGAGTTCCGCAGGGGACGCTCTACTGGTGATCCTTTCGGGATTTCTGTGAAACTTTTGCTATTGCGCTAGGGCTAGACATATCAAAAGCTTTTGATAGAGTCTGGTACAAATCTTTAATTTCCAAACTGTCCTCTTTCGGTTTCTATCCTTCTATCTGTGCTTTCATCTCTAATTTCCTTTCTGGCCAATCTATAGCTGCAGTTTTAGATAGCCACTGTTCTTCTCCTAAAGCTATCAACATTGGTATTCCTCAGGGTTTTGTCCTGTCACCCACTCTTTTCCTTTTATTTATAAATGATCTTTTAATTCGCACTTCCTGTCCTATTCATTCTTATGCCGATGATTCCACTCTTCACTTCTCCACCCGTTTCACAAAGCGTCCCTCTCAACAGTTACTCCATGATTCGCGGAGGATGGCTATGGAACACCTGACCTCTGGGTTTTCTGCTATCTCTGATTAGGGCAGAGAAAACCTTGTATTTTTCAATGCTTCAAAAACTCATTTCCTCCATCTGTCTACTTGTCACAATCTTCCACACGACTATCCCCTTACCTTCAACAATACACAATTCAATCCTTCCTCTTCTCTTAACATTCTTGGCGTGATCTTTCTTGGAAAGATCACATGTACTCTCTTTCCAAAACAGCTTTTCATCGCCGGGAATCGAACCAGGGGCTGGTACATTCGCATTCAACGATAGTAATCACTGCACCATCGAGGTGCATATACAGGGTGGAAGAAAAGTCTTTAAGGATTTTATACATACAAATAATTTGTTAATAATAAATACTTTTCAAAGCAACTATACAAAGCCAGGAATGACGCTCGGCTAGAACAGGATGGAATACTGGAGGCGGAGAGGTTCCTTAAACGGCTTGGGTTTTACTTGTTTGTAAAAATGCAAAAAAAAATTTGTGTGCATCATGATAAACTTTAAAAAGGACAAGACAAGAATTACAAGCAAAATACATTTGGCGTTAAAAATAAAAATTAAAAAACAAAAAATATTTAGCGGCAGCTTTCAACATATACACTGAGACTAGAATTTTCATCAAGGTGTGGTAAATTTTTCATCGAACAAGTGCCTGCAGGGATAAGAGTATTTTCATCAAACTTCGAAGCTTGACGAAATACTTTTCGGCAAACTGATAACTTGAAAATCATTTAATCGAAATGGGTGGCGCCATCTATTGGAGGAAATTTCAGTGAAATACCAGATTCGAACCAATGCCAGTAAAGATTTGAATTTTGCTCACCGCCACGTTACCCACTCGGCCATGAGACGGTAAGATATGCTGTGTGTTTTGTATAAAGGGTGATGCATAAATGTGTTTCATAAATAGTAGGGTGTATAAACATAGGTCGAGAAACCCGGAGGTTTCGAGCTAGGGGCTTTAGGAACTTCCAGCAAATTTAACTAACCTAATCTGTGAGTTAATCAAACACCTTTGTTCGCACTGGGGTTCTGCTTGGGGCCGTGGCAGAGGTGGAAGTATTCACTGGCTTAAGTCGGCCAGCCCGCCTCACCTCAGTCCCCACTCTCTCTCTCTCTTCTCTCTCTCTCTCTCTCTCTGGCTGAAGAATAGGCGGCAGAGGTTGTAATTAAAGGGGTTAGTTCGGGTTGGGCCTCGGTCACTAGTGGGGTTCCTCAGGGTTCCGTTTGGGGGCCACTGTTGTTTATCATTTACATAAATGATATAGAGGGTGGCATCGTCAGTCGGATCGCCAAATTCGCTGATGACACCAGGAAAAATCAGGAATCGCCAGCGACCTATGTGGAATGCACGGAGCCGCGGCGCAAGGTGGAGGGCGTAAAGAAGGGGCCGATAGAGAAGGGTGGGAAGGGGCCGATAAAGAAAAAGGGTGGGAAGGTGCCTACTGATGGCCCAAAGAAACCGAAGGATGTAGCTGCCGGTCGGGGTGGGTCGGGTGGTGTAAGTGCGTCTATGGGTGGCGACGGGTATCGAAAGGTCTCGGGCAAGAAGGCTGCGAAGCCGAAGCCTGAGACCCAGTTGCTCCTGTCAGGACCTCCAACCGCTTTAGTCTCCTGTGCTCGAAGGAGGAAGACACCGTTTTGATTGGGGACTCGAAGATCAGGGCCAGGAGAAGTACTTTGCTTCTGCAAACCGGGACGGGAGGAAGGTAAGGTGCTTAACTGGGCGGGAAACGGCGCACTTAAGGAAGGAGGTACAGAAGCTGCGCGTGGCTAGTCGGAGGACTGCGATCGCTGTCCACGCTGGTGGCAATGACCTGTTCCTCAAAGGCGGTAGGGTAGGTCTTACAGAAGGGATCATCACCGAGATCATGTCTCTTGCGGATGATCTAAAACTGAAGACAGACAAGGGAATGTTGATGGGTATTTTACCGCGGATGAATGCCAGCGACTACACGCTCAGTAAGGTCATTGGCATCAACGAGAGGGTGCAAGACTTGTGCGTCCCGCTGGGCGTGAGATTTATTGACCCGTTCGACGCATTTTCGGGTAGGTGGGACCTTTACCAGAGGGATGGTGTCCACCTCAATAACAAGAGTAAAGGTGTGCTAGGCGCGCTGCTCGACCGGCACCTATACCGAATGGTGAGGTCGAGCCCGGTGAGAGATGACGGGCCCCTACCGGGGAGAGATGATGTTGAGCCGGTGGCGGACGTACCTTCAACTGAAGGGGGTGTCCAGGTACAGGAGAGTGACCCTCCTTCCACGTTGGAGGGGGCTCAGGCTCCTGAGGAAGTTGCCCCCTCGCTAATGTGCTTAATGAGTACTTTGCGGGAGTGTTCACCAGGGAGGACACTCGCGTCATCCCCGAACCAGGCGTGAGGCACGAAGGTGCTGGCCTGGATAGTGTTCGATGTACCGCGACAGTCGTTGCCGATAGAATAGAAAAACTGAGCGCGTTTAAGGCTCCTGGGCCGGACCAGTTTCTCCCCAGAGTGTTGCGGGAGGTGCGCGGCCAGGTGGCTCCCCACCTGGCTACAGTCTTCAACAAATCTTTGGAGATGGGCCAGGTGCCTGGTGACTGGAGGGAAGCCAACGTGTTCCCTATCTTTAAGAAAGGGGATCACGAAAGTCCAGGGAACTATCGTCCCATTAGTCTCACTTCAGTTGTAGGTAAATTATTAGAGGGGATAATAGCGGTGAGGATCGTTGACCATTTGGATTCCTACAAGCTGCTTGGGGACCCCCAACATGGGTTTAGACGGCATAGATCGTGTCTCACCAACTTGCTCGAGTTTTTCCACGTCATGTTGAGTGAGTATGATAGGAGTAGGGCGATTGATATACTTTATCTCTACTTTCGGAAAGCCTTTGATAAGGTACCTCACCGCGGGCTAATGGCGAAAGTCCGTGCGCTGGGTATCGGTGGGGAAGTAGGTAGGTGGATTGAAAACTGGCTGATGAATAGGCGGCAGAGGGTTGTAATTAAAGGGGTTAGTTCGGGTTGGGCCTCGGTCACTAGTGGGGTTCTTCAGGGTTCCGTTTTTGGGCCACTGTTGTTTATCATTTACATAAATGATATCGACGGTGGCATCGTCAGTCGGATCGCCAAATTCGCTGATGACACCAAGCTTGGGGCCAATGTTGGGACGCCCGAAGCGATCGAGCAACTGCGTGCGGACCTAGGTAGGATAGGAGAGTGGTCTGTAAAATGGCAAATGCCGTTTAACTTGGGTAAATGGAAGGTGATGCACATTTGCTACACCAATCCCAAGTCGGACTACTCGATGTTGGGGAGTAATATCGAGGCGTCTGATTTGGAGAAGGACTTGGGTGTGCTAATTAGCAGCGACCTTAAGTTTACGAAACAGTGCGTAGAGGTGGAAAAGAAAGCCCAGAAGCTGTTGGGTTATTTCAGGAGGCAATTTCAGTTTCGAAACAAGGAGATTGTGCTCTCTCTGTACAATTCCCTGGTTCAGCCGCACCTGGAGTATGCTGTGCAGTTCTGGTCGCCCACCCTCAGGAAAGATATTGAGAGGCTGGAGCGAGTGCAGGCGAGGGCCACAAAGTTAATCCCTTCCGTTAGGCATATGGGCTACAATCGACAGTTACACGCCCTGGACTTGTTTTCGCTGGAATCTCGGAGGCTGCGCGGTCAACTCATCGAGGTTTTCAAGTTCTTACGCGGGTTCAACGATGTCGATTTTAGAAGCATGTTTAGTTTAAATGATAACCCAACGCAACAATGGTTGGAAGTTGGATTTGAAATGGTTTAGGACTAGTGTGTGTGGGAATTACTTTACGTATAAGATCTGTGACACGTGGAACAGGTTACCTTCAGAAGTTGTGAACAGTTCCTCTCTGGATCATTTCAAGAAAAGGTTAGACCAAATCTTGCACACTATTTGAGGGTGTAAAAAATTTTCCCTGGCACCCGCAGGGTGTATTCAAGACCTTTTGAGGTACTTCTTTTCCTTGTAACTCCTTGTAACTCTCTCTCTCTCTCTCTCTCTCTCGTTAAACTACCGCTAATCACCATTCCCTCACTTGTTCATACTCACTCATTTTCCAGCTTTGACTATTTCTTCTCTATCCTATTTTGCGACGTTCTGAGGCATGCATTCAAGAAGTAGAAATGAATTTCGAACATTTACTTTAATGAGGCAAATGTATCACACTATGTATTTGCAACCGTCACACTGTATATTAATATATATATATATATATATATATATATATATATAGTATACACCAACCTCTTTTATTTATACACCAGCTCTATCCTCTATCCCCCGCGAAGAGGGCGGGGAAGGAAGGGGATGGGCAGTTGACAAACGACATTAACTTCAATATAACAACTTCATTTTGATTTACTCACAGTTAAGCAAACTCTAATTATAATTAGCTTGTATTTCGTCTTCTAAAAATATATTTGTTAATAATTGCCAGTTATTTAGTCATTTAATGCTGTAAGCTCATTAATTAAGCACTTTAAAAATATTTTGTTAGCATAATAGCAGGAAAACGCAACTCTCTAAGTTACTTCCACGATCCACGTTTTGCCTAAAGAAATGAATGTGTTATGAGTCTGTTTCCACCGGTGAATATTTTTTATTCTTTTAAGACATAATATTAATACATCCCTAAGTATGGCGATCAATAATTTTATTCTATATCATTTATTATATTTATACTATCGTATAAGCCAGTGGTTCCCAAACTTTTATGGTGGCGACCCTGAATACAATATTGTCCTGGCCGGGCAACCCTAAACGCTGGTACATGCAGTGTTAATGACCAATCATTTTGATACGTTGTGTTTATATTCATATAGTTTGATTGAATCAGTCGTTGAGAATTTCCGTCCAGCGACCCTCAGGAACACCTTCCCGACCCTCACTTGAGTCGCCACCATGGGTTTGGAAACCACTGGTATAAGCAGTGAAATTATCGGTGAATTGATACAATTTTCATGAAACACGAATATAGTAAGTCAAACAAAAGAAGCAATTTTGAAGGTTGCTTCCTCTGGCGTCCGTCTCAACGCAACAAAATTGTTTTCCCCCTCATTTTTCAATGCAATGATTTGGATTTCGAGCTTTTTGTATTAAAAGAATATTTGAAGGGAGTATAGCCTAGTGATAATTTATCATAATTTTTTCGTTATTAATATTGTTTAACAGCGCTTCTAATCATTTAAGTGGGGAAGTAATGCTTCCATTGCTTCCATGGACTGACCGCCACTGATATATATATATATATATATATATATATATATGGGATGAATTTCACACTGAAACACGTGAAATGAATGAATGATACAAACCCACAAGGAAAGAAAATGATTCCATGGTCTTTCGTGTATTCAGTAGGACACCTCGTCACACTTGAATACACGAAAAACCTTGGAATATTTTTTTTCCTTGTGAGTTTGCAATATATATATATGATGTAAACCCACAAGGAAAAAGAAAAATTATTCCAAGGCCTTTCATGTATTCAGAAGTACACCTCGTCAGGAAATGAATTCTCTGAAGAGGTGTAATTCTGAATTCATGAAAGGCCTTGGAATCATTTTTATTTTTCCTTGTGGGTTTGCATCACTCATTCAATTCACGTGTTTAATTGTGAAATTCGTCCCATATATATATATATATTTAACTGCAATGACCACGCAGTATATTAATGTATAGAAACGACGTAAGTATAGAGGAGTGTTCTGCACACGAGGAAGAGAAATAACAAACAAATGAAAAATGAGGCACCCGCCCGGGAATCGAACCCAGGATCTTCCAATTGCCGGTCAGACGTGCTAACCACTACACCACGGAGCCACGATAGTCAGAAGTTGTAATTCTCCTACATAGGGCAGAAACCAATGCCTTGAGAGGGCACTCTCGCAAATCGTGAATATGTACATTTAACTGCAATGACCACGCAGTATATTAATGTATAGAAACGACGTAAGTATAGAGGAGTGTTCTGCACACGAGGAAGAGAAATAACAAACAAATGAAAAATGAGGCACCCGCCCGGGAATCGAACCCAGGATCTTCCAATTGCCGGTCAGACGTGCTAACCACTACACCACTACACCACGATAGTGCAGAACACTCCTCTATACTTACGTCGTTTCTATACTATATATATATATATATATATATATATATATATATATATATATATATTAGGGTGGCCCAAAAACATAAGGTAAAAATAAATATCAGATACAGTAAATCCCCAACTTACACTTAATTCGTTCCGAAGGTCGCCGTGTAAGATGAAAACCGTGTAAATCCAACACTGCTTAAATACGATATGGATAGTTAAAGCTAAAACGTAGGGTTTATAAAAACGAAATGTTAAAAAAATAAAAATTTATTCAATACAATACATATATAAAAACGTAATACTGTACATATTAAGAAAACTAATATTTATTCAATAATTTATGGCTCAGATTCTGCAGATGTTAGTAGTATAGTGGCAAAATGTCTGAGTGCAATTGCATTGCAATATTGCATAATGTGACGTAATGTTGCAAGAGTGCCAACCCCCAACCCCTTTGTTGCAAGAGTGCCGACCCCCACCCCCTTGGTTGCTAAGCCCAGCCCCCTTTGTTGCCAACCCCAAAATGAGGTTGCAAGGGGTATGCAACTTGGAGTTATCCCCCAAGCTGATACCCCCAAAGGGGAGTGCCAACCCCAAAATGGGATTGCAAGGGGTATGCAACTTGGAGGCGGAGTTCTCCCCCAAACTGAACCCCCCAAAGGGGCATACCTAACCTAAGGGGAACCTCTTTGGAGGAGAAGGTGGGAGTGCCTCACCCCCCAAAGGGGCAGAAAGAGATAGCAAGAGAGGAAGTTGGAGAGACCCATAGGAGATAGGGTCCTTCGCCTGACAGCTGTCAGACGCATTATGACTCCGTCGGCCACCCATCGCCCTCTTATAGGGCACTAATCACCCAGTTGACTTATTCAGCCAGTGCCTTAGGGCATCATCAGCCATTGCCAGCCAGCGCCTCAGTGTGCCATCGTCTTAGATCATCAGCTAGTGCCTCAGGAGGTCGTCGTCTCAGAACATCAGCAGCCAAGTGCCACATTGCGCTAAAAGGAGCCGGGCTAGGTCAGCCCTGTTGCTGGGGGCTCTGCACCTCAGTCAAGTGCCAGTGCCTCCGGATGAGCCATATAATAATTACCCAGTTGGCTTAGAAGACCGATTTGACAAATAGCAACTAATTAATTATTTATTCTGAAAACCAAACAAATTATATAATTCTGATCAATTTAGACTGGAAATTATATAATCATTCAAAACGGGGCATTAAAGAGAACTATTTATTTTAAAAGAAATAGACTCAATCTGAATTAGATAGAACACCGCTGCTTCAATACGAAACAATGCGTGCGGTAATACAATAGACCAGTGGTCCCACCCCGTGAAATAATAATTATTATTATTATCATTATTACCACTACCAATATATATATATATATACTGTATATATAAACATCCTATTCTGAAAAACTCCATAATTTGTGACATCATTCTGTTTTTAAAGGGAAGTTTTAGCCCTGTAACTTATATTTTTGTTAACTCTGTTATACTATATATATATACCGGTATATATATATATATATATATATATATATACATATATATATATATATAAACATGTTTCAATTTTGTAAATGTACAGGTAAAGACGCGTTTTATGTCGTATCTTTCGGGTTCGTATACGGCCAGGAAGGTAATACTATATTTGTGGCATATCTACAGATTAAACTATCGCAGTCCTCGAAGACAAAAGGTGAAGCAACTTTTCTCCGCTTAACAAAAGAATATTCCAGGTAAAGGGTTTCATTTTTACGCACAAACTTACAGTATATATAAGCAGATTTTCCCAACTAAATATAAATTGTATTTATTCTATTTTTAAGCAAGTTTTAGGCCTATGGAGGACCACATCGTTTATTAGCATTTGGCCGAAAAGTATTCTAAACTTATGGCAGGCTGTCACAGTACAATACAAAAATCTGGAACCTTGTAAATATATCTCCTTTGAAAAGCATGACCTTCCCGAAGAAATAGGCAAAAAGACATGACACGTCCTAAATTTTATTTAGCGCCGAAATGGGACACAATGGGATATATATATATATTATATATATACACTCGGTTTTTATCCATTCGAACAATTCGGTTTTTCCGAAAAATTGAATTGCTTTGTTAATATTTGTAGAAAAACATTAAACCTTTACGTTCCTTTCCTATTGTGTAAAGTGGTCACAAGGTATTGTTCAATCACGGCAGGCCACAGACCCACATTTCGCAGAAAGTAATGTTGCATTGTACGCGAAATAAACAAAAGCCTTTCAGAACAAAGGACGCGACAGGTGTTTAAATCTAAAGTAATACAGGGTGTCCGAGAATTATCTGTACAATTTTTGGCTGTTATTAAAAGTCAACCATGAAGTGTAGAAATTCCAGTGTTGTCCCATTTTACAGAGAATCTCATTAAGTTTTTTCTGATACCAAGTTTTGACAAGTTTTTTAGAAATTCCAGTGTGTCCGAAAATTATCTGTACAATTTCATCTTTTAATAAAATTATTGATAATACACATAAAATTCTTAAACAAGATTATTTAGAATCTGTATTTTCAAAAGTTTCTTCTATTAAAGTAACATTGTTACAAACATTCGATATGTGCACCATCAGTGATTCGCAAAACATCCAATCGATAATCCAAATGTTGCCATGTACGCTGCAGCATATCCACATCAATTCGCTCAATAGTAGCTGTGATTCTTGCTTTTAAATCATCAATGTCTGTCACCCGCGTATTGTAAAGAAAAACTCGTCAAAACTTGTTATCAGAAAAAACTTAATGAGTTTCTCTGTAAAATGGGACAACACTGGAATTTCTACACTTCATGGTTGACTTTTAATAACAGCCAAAAATTGTACAGATAATTCTCGGACACCCTGTAGTTTGGCAAAATTCAGGAATACGTGAATGGGCAGGATTCATCAACGAGCGGGACCATACGACCAAAGCTGGGCACTTGCGGTATTTTTTGCGGTACTGCGGTACTGCGGTACTACCTCACTACCAAACCGGTACCGCATAACGCAGTACCGCAAAGGATCGCTGAAAGTACAGCAGTACCGCTACCGCATTCAAATTTCCCGCGGTACTTTCCGCGGTACCGACAAACACGACTTTTCAAAAAATTAACACTTTTTTTGAAGTAAACCTTATTACAGGAGTACAGTAAGACGAATGCTGCGTGTGTTGCATCAGCCTAACTCTAGACACGTTAAGTTTTCGTTCAGAACATGTTACGTTGCCATCCTATCACAACGCCTCAGAGCAGTGCTTGCTTTTGAGCCGGTTGCACGTGTGTTACATTTCTGTGACAAAGATCGATTTTTAGCCATTATGGCAGAAAGTTCAGGTGCGAAATCGCCGATATGCAATTTCTGAAAATATGTGCTATTACTTGTGTTGTTCTTGTGTGCAGTACCGCAGTACCGCAGTACCGCGGAACGCACCAGGGGGACCTGAAAAAGTACCGCAGTACCGCGTAACGCACTGGGCATGCTGAGGTACCGCAGTACCGCGTAACGCACCCCCAAATTTTGGTACCGCGCCCACCACTGCATACGACACACCCAGATTTGCGGGAAGTAGCGAATCACAGTACGGAATACCTGTCTGATCTCGTTTCGAGCAAGCCTATAGCATTGCTCCTCCAAAAATTCACACCTACCTATCGTGGAGCCCCAATCAACGCTCGTGAAAGGAACGTTGCTCTCGGATTGGCCGAAAATTGCAGGTCTAAGTACTAGCCCCTCCCAAATCCAGCAGTCTAATAGGCCGGCAAGATTACCGCATGTGGGTTGGTCACATATGCACCCTATAAAATGGGGAGTTTCGCCGTTTAGAGCCAGTTTCTCGTGCAATTTACAGCAACACACGCAAATCATGGCAGAACTCTATGCTTCACCCGACCTGTTTGACGAAAGCGATAGTTATGGCCAAGTATCGTTGTATCTATTCAATGCTGTAGATCGGGGCGAACTTTTTCCTTCACAGTTTGTTACGAAAATTTGCGAGACAGTGGAACAACCCCTCGTTCAAGAAGCCGTTGAAATGTGAGTAATTTGTAATGTCGTAATAAATATTTTGAAAATCATGTTTAATTAATGTCTGTGCCCCATATATTCAGTATATATATTATATATTATATATAATATATATATATATATATAATATATATCGTAAAGAACGACGCTTGTATAGGAGATATTCCGCGCAAGACGAGAGAGAGAGAACGAAACAAATGAAAAAATGAGGTAACCACCCGGGAATCGAACCCGGGATCTTCCGATTGCCGGTCAGATGCGATACCATTACACCATGGGCCTCACTCTTCCAAATGCCGTAATTCTTCTACATACTCGCAGAAACCAATGCCCCAAGGGGGCACCTTCCGCATGCCGTAACATTATATACATTCAACTGCAAAGAACACGCAGTATAAATAACGTAAAGAACGACGCTTGTATAGGAGATATTCCACGCAAGACGAGAGAGAGAGAACGAAACAAATGAAAAAATGAGGTAACCACCCGGGAATCGAACCCGGGATCTTCCGATTGCCGGTCAGATGCGATACCATTACACCATGGGCCTCACTCTTCCAAATGCCGTAATTCTTCTACATACTCGCAGAAACCAATGCCCCAAGGGGGCACCTCCCGCATGCCGTAACATTATATACATTCAACTGCAAAGAACACGCAGTATAAATAACGTAAAGAACGACGCTTGTATAGGAGATATTCCGCGCAAGACGAGAGAGAGAGAACGAAACAAATGAAAAAATGAGGTAACCACCCGGGAATCGAACCCGGGATCGTCCGATTGCCGGTCAGATGCGATACCATTACACCATGGGCCTCACTCTTCCAAATGCCGTAATTCTTCTACATACTCGCAGAAACCAATGCCCCAAGGGGGCACCTCCCGCATGCCGTAACATTATATACATTCAACTGCAAAGAACACGCAGTATAAATAACGTAAAGAACGACGCTTGTATAGGAGATATTCCGCGCAAGACGAGAGAGAGAGAACGAAACAAATGAAAAAATGAGGTAACCACCCGGGAATCGAACCCTGGATCTTCCGATTGCCGGTCAGATGCGATACCATTACACCATGGGCCTCACTCTTCCAAATGCCGTATTTCTTCTACATACTCGCAGAAACCAATGCCCCAAGGGGGCACCTCCCGCATTTGTTTCGTTCTCTCTCTCTCGTCTTGCGCGGAATATCTCCTATACAAGCGTCGTTCTTTACGTTATTTATACTGCGTGTTCTTTGCAGTTGAATGTATATAATGTTACGGCATGCGGGAGGTGCCCCCTTGGGGCATTGGTTTCTGCGAGTATGTAGAAGAATTACGGCATTTGGAAGAGTGAGGCCCATGGTGTAATGGTATCGCATCTGACCGGCAATCGGAAGATCCCGGGTTCGATTCCCGGGTGGTTACCTCATTTTTTCATTTGTTTCGTTCTCTCTCTCTCGTCTTGCGCGGAATATCTCCTATACAAGCGTCGTTCTTTACGTTATTTATACTGCGTGTTCTTTGCAGTTGAATATATATATATATATATATATATATATAGCTCTCGGCAGTTTTAAATTTTATAGAATTTTAAATCTATGTTCATTGTGTGTTTCTCGTCAAATTAAAGATGAAATTTTCTCTCGCAATAACTGCGAAATATTTTCAATTATAATCTAACTCCCTCATCACTATATCTGTTTACGCTTCCAATTTGCTGGTAAACTAACCTATCCTAGCATAGCCTAACCGGGCGTAAACTAACGTAACCTAACTTAGCCAAACCTAACCTAACCTAATTTAACCGGGTGTAAACTAACCTAACCTAGTGTAGTAATGCCTAGTTAAGAATATTAATTTTTGTTTAATTAAGATAATGTTTAATGTAAATCATTTACTAATAATTATGAAATTACGAAAAAGTATGTTTGTTAGACTTAAATTGTTTAAAATGGGTAGAGTTGGCAGTCCTGAAAAGAGGCCCAAAAGAGTAGACTACCCCCACAAGGGAGTCTTTAGTCTTTAGGCTGCGCGTTAAGCGTGAGGTTGGCGTCATGTAACGTAAAATTTAATTAATTGTTTGTGTTCCTCTCCGACGTAAAATGTTATAGTAAAATTCCGTACTCGCACCCCCCCTAAATTACTTAAACCATTTTTCATGGCCTTCAAAATATATACGGTTTAAAATGAAAAATGGTTTAAGTAATTTAGGGGGGGTGCGAGTACGGAATTTTACTATAACATTTTACGTCGGAGAGGAACACAAACAATTAATTAAATTTTACGTTACATGACGCCAACCTCACGCTTAACGCGCAGCCTAAAGACTAAAGACTCCCTTGTGGGGGTAGTCTACTCTTTTGGGCCTCTGTTCAGGACTGCCAACTCTACCCATTTTAAACAATTTAAATCTAACAAACATACTTTTTCGTAATTTCATAATTATTAGTAAATGATTTACATTAAACATTATCTTAATTAAACAAAAATTAATATTCTTAACTAGGCATTACTACACTAGCCTAATTTATAAAAAACTGATATTGCGAAGTGAAGCAGTTATGCTTTTAGAAATATTAAACTTTTAATAAAGTGCCTTCGTTTAAAAAAATAATTTTCATTTATCAAATTGCAATAAAAGTGCTTTGAAAAACGTGCTTAATCATGAACTATATATATATATATATATAATATATATATATATGGTAGCCAACACTTTTAACTGCATCCAGTTTCATGATATTTATTTTACTTGCAGGAGCGATTCCGAGTTAGGGCGTGTTATAGCAACTTTTGACGAAATGGGGGTGCGATCCCCCATCCATCCACGTGACCCAGATGTCGTGGTATTGGGACGGGCCGACGAGTGCCAGATCATAGAGGAGGAGGTCTTGTAAGTATTTTTAGCTTACATAGCACGTTTTTACTTTTCTTGTGGATGCTTAAACGCTAAGTTATAGGCAAATTGAAATATTCGCGTTTTCAAATTTAATTTTCATTCTCTGATATACTGTATATATATATATACATATATATATTATATATATATATCGTAAGCACTGATGAGGTGTTATATTAACTGCTTTGAAAATTAGTTATAATTGAGTCTAATTTTCCTTTTGTTCTGAATTTTCTGAAAATTATTCTCGTTGTGCTTAACTATCCGCTCTCGCCATCGTTATTATTTCACCATTTGTATGTATTGCAACATCTTGCTACATCTTGCAACATCGCTTTGTAGCAATATATATATATATATATATATATATCTCTGCATATGTTGGAACTTTAAGATTATTTTACGATAATGCGGCGCTACAGTAGGATTTTACCAAATTGCAATAAAAATTCTTTGAAAAACGTGCTTAATCATGAACCATATATATATATATATATATATATATATATATATATATATATACATATATATATATATATATATATATATATATATATATATATTATATATATATATATATATATATATGGCAGCCAACACTTAACTGCATCCAATTCCTTGACATTTATTTTAATTACAGGACCGACACGGAGCTAGACCATGTTATAAACACTTTCGACGAAAGGAGAATGAATGCTTCGCCGGACAGTCTACCCAGCGAAACAAAGGTCACAGTATTGAATCACAGTCGGCCAAGAGAGCGCGAATTTGCAGACGAGCTAATGTAAGTGTTTTGAAGCTATATAGTATTTTTAAAGTAAGTAGATTTTTCTACAACGTAAGTTAGGCACATTGATTTATCTGGTTCTCGCTAAATGAATTTTTCTCGCTTATAATATAACCTGACATTCATTCACTATTAATTAGCTTTATAAGTGCCACTACAAACGCGTTTTGAAAGTAGTTTATGCTTCATTCTCGGTCTATATATATAACGTTTCAATCGGAACTAACCTATAAAAGGCAGCCATAATTGCAAAACATTTTCAATTATTCTCTACATCCTTCATCGTTATTTCCGCACATATATATATATATGCGGAACCATATATATATATATATGGCGTGTTTATATTTCTTCTACAGTATGTTTTTTAGAAATAATAAAACTTAAGAACTGCCTTCGTTTTGAAAAATAATTTTCTCTTTATTTTTACACGAGCGATACGGAGCTAGACGATATTATAAACACTTTTGGGAAGAGTGTGTTAAATGAAGTGGTAACCGCCCCGCCCAGCGAATCAGAAGTCGTGGTATTGACACACACCCGGTCAACCGAGTGCACTGTCATCGGCGAGATTATGTAAGTATTTTTTTGAGGATATTAACAAAACGTAATATATTTTTATTTTATTAAAGAGTAGAAAAACATGTACAAAAAGGGTCAGCGCCCAATTCTTAATTGCTACAAATGTATATACAGGTTTACACAATATAGATCTTACACATTACAAGGGGGTACTAACATATGGGAACTTTTTTATCTGTCTGCACACATATTTATCATTCATATTTGTGTCCCATAAATCGAATAATTTTAAAAAATTCATAAATCCCTTCCCGCGCGACATGTGCATGAGAAACAAAATACAATACAACCCACATTTATAAGAAGCAATATCAAATAGTTGTTCCGAATGTTCCTGAAATGACTTCAATTTACTTTTGTAACTTTCAGAATTCCTTTTTAGTTTACCTGTTTTAAGTAAGGTCTTGTACTTATTATGATAGTTTTTGAGCATATCATGTATTCTTTTCCTTGATAAAGTTGGGATTGAAGCTGTGAGCCATATCTCTTGAAGTTTGGAAATGATGTCATTGGCAATAATCTGGAATGGAGGATCTTGGCCTGTCGTTTTTCTGTTGTTCCGGTGCCAGAGATAAGCTCTTAGCACATCTCCATAAGTAGGTAGAACATTATTAACAAAATCTGCTGGTTGACCGATGCTATGGCATTTTGCTAACGTTCTGGTTACTTTTGAAGGTTTCTTTTCAGACATTATAAATCTATTTACGATATTTACCAACAAACTGCGGGTAAATGGTGATATACCACGGTTGATGAACACGTTATAACACAACCTCTCGCCACACGTGACACACAACAACTGACAACGTCGCTTCCTTTCCCAGCTTATATAGGGTAGGGAACGGGGGATGTAGCAGTGTGCAGTGTGCAATGCACAGTGTGCATTTTATATAATGTTCATTGTTCAATGACTGCTATTAATTTATTCAAGCCTATAATAGTGTTCTCAGGGTTGTTTGCACAGAAATATACCGGAATTAACATTTGTATAACATCTTGTTAAACTTGCTTTAAATCAATATTTTGGATATTTTAACGGCTAAGACGCCACCGGAAGTTATTAACAGATTGTGCTGAAATTTTTATTGTTTATTTTGTAAGTCTTTAGAACCATTTTCAAATCCTAACCCCTTCAAAAATACTCACAAATATAATTATGAATATTTTTTTTTCAAATATCGTATTTTTATGTGTTTTTAGACCTATTTTTCGATTTTTAAGGACTCGCTGCCACCGGAAGGTATTGACGTAGATCAAAAAAATTTTACACACTTTATTTTCTCCCCAAATCGCAACTTTTCCGCACTACACCCCAATCAAATATAGAAAAAAGTGAAAAAACGAGCCGCCCTACTGTACAGTCTATTAACGCCACCATAGGATGCAGGGCTAGAAATGTCATAATAGTGCTTACTTAATACGTTAGCCATTTGCGTATTTTAGAGGCACGTGGATAAGGTTGGCCTTCTACTCTCTTCTTTCTTCTCTTCAGAGGTACGGCGGCTGTTGTGGGCGAAGGTGTACTCAGTTGTGACACGTGCGATGCATGTTCCAAGTCTTTTAACCTATTCAGATTACCTATCAATGTTTTGGGGACATTTATTTGCTGTAGTCTTGCTTTAATATGTCTCCATCCTGCTGGTGAGGGCCTATCCCACTTTCTCACCAGATCATGAAAATATCAACGATATTGGATCCTTGTACCCTTGCTCCATCAACAACGACCTCGCCTGTGTCGGTCCACTGTATGATGGGATCCTCACTCAATAGATTATAAAGAATTAATCCTTTATTCCTCAATGTATGGGGGAGGCTGTTTTTTAGCACATGTTCGATGTGCTGTGTTCCGCTACTCTTTGGTTGCTCAGGCCCTGTGTCACTATGCTTTGCGCTACTCGAGCTGTGCCTCACGGTGAGCTCTGTAGGATGCTTATAATCTTTGTACTCATGAAGAAATTTCTGAAAAGCCTCTTGATACAAAACCCTTTTCTCAGCAGGTGCCTTTTCAGTTTAATAGGTCTAGTAGCTCACTCTCCATTCTTTTAAGCCTACTTTTACGGGGTTCTAGAGCCGCGTCTGGGCTCCTTTGTAATGAAGCATACACCTCGTGCGGGATCACAACCACCTTCTTCATTATATTAATCTAGTCATTAAGGCCCCAAAATTGAAAATAAGATGGGGAGGAACGACCCACCTCTTTGTACAATAATACGCTTTTTCTTACCCACAGTCTGACTTTTAAGGGCGAGCGCCCGTATTATGATCTTGTAACAACGTAAGCGAGCCTTCTGAGAGGATTTCATTGGAACATTACATTTTATAACATTGAGGCAGATTTCGCAGATGCATTTTAAAAAATCAGAGTCGATATTTTTAACAAACATCTGCTGCAACGCTCGAGGCAGTCGTTGATAGATTTTTAGTAATTCACGGTATTTCTTTAGCCTATTCGTCATTCTGGAATATACACGGTTTCAGGCTCGTTTGGAAATATATTCGTTCTTAGGAGCACCCTAAACGTGTTTCGCGGATGAAGGTCACAAAGCAAATATCCATAACGTTGCTTTGTGACATCTTTATAAACCTCCAAAAACTCCTTACGCTGATTCGGGAATATTTGACTGGCTTATACCCCAATTTGTAACACATCTCTACGTTGCGCGAATAAGACTAGATATTGCGTATTTAACGACACATCGCGCATGTATCTATTTTTGAAAAATAGATTCTGATTGATGAAGAACACGCTTATGTTAAGGTGGTGGGAGAATACTGTAAATGTCTCGGCAAACGTTTTATCCATCTCCAACATGAAGTCGTCAATTACGATGATGTAAGTTCATTTCCCTTTAACGAATTAACGTCATAGACCCCCTTGTGGAACAAAACAGCATCTTGGTACTCGTTGAACACTGATTGGTATGTCGAATAGCACCATATAACTTTATGCACAAATTTTGAGAACATTTCCACCTTTTCTTTAATGATATTAAGCATAAACACCCTCTTACCACAACCTGTCGGGCCAGATATAATACATTTGGATGGGCTCCTGAATCTGAATTTTTCTACAGATTCCATTTCTAACACGTCACACCCCCTAAGTGGGTCATTTACAGAATATTACAAATAACGAGTTCTGCGCCTTATATTTTGTTTTCTTCTTCCACAGAACCGTGAATGACGATGATGTACAGGCCCCCATCATCGATATCACTGGTGAACCCGTTGACCGTGCATCTACATTGCCCATACCCTTCGATGAACCCTCACCAGTGACACATGTTGCACGTTCAAAGCGGAGACATGATGAAGAGGTCTCCACGTCAGGTATAAAGCGCGCCAGGAACGCGCCGGTTGTTAGACCACCAGTAGTAGAGCCCCAACCCTCTACGTCTTACGCAACAATCCCCACATCTGCTTCTTCAGCCAATGTATCCCCTTGTTCATCCTCCACAGTTGCATCCCGTTCTGTTGAGTCTGCAGTAATAGACCCCCAACCCTCAACGTCTTACGCAACCAACCTCACATCAGCTTCTTCAGCCAATATACCCCCTTGTTCATCCTCCACAGCTGCCCTCCGTTCTGTTGAGTCTGCAGTAATAGAGCCCCAACCCTCAACGTCTTATGCAACCAACCCCACATCAGCTTCATCCGTCAATATAACCACTTATTCATCCTCCACAGCTGCTCCCCGTACCAGTGAGGATGTAATAACGTTCGAGTTGGTGCGCACCGCAACCCTTACCCCAGCCTTGACTAGAAATCGGTATATAGTCAGAGTTGACCTAGATCCATGAATAGCAACGGTATTGAAAACGGTCTACGTCGCGTTGTAGAACGTATTGTAGAGTTTGCCCTTCAGAACCGCGACGAGTGTGAAGTCAAGACGAGGCTGTCCTTCGGATTCGGGTCAGATGATGGCTCTGTAGATGATTTTTGGGTAGTAGTACCATTCAGGAGTTTGGCGGCTGAGGATGTAGAGTATATATTAATAATAACAACTAGCTCTTCTGTGGATCAGTTCAAGAAATACATCTCGTCAGGGAGTCGTTGCTCACTCTTCCACATTTCAACATAACAGGAACATTTGATTATTGAACCGGATTTAAAATAACAGGATCATTTGATCCGGGGGTAGTATGACCGCAAAACATGCACGATTTTTCTCTTTAGTAATAATAACAACTAGCTCTTCCCCGAATTGTAACAACGGTTAAGGTTTTCACTCCGCCTTAGACCCACAGTTTAACGTGGAAACCGAATGCTCTTTTCTTTTTTAAAAATATAATTAAAGGAATGGATATATTTATAATTTCTTTATTATAAAATGTGGAACATGCAGTCTTCAGAAGATGTGAACAGCTGTTCTGTGGATCAGTTCAAGAAATACATCTCGTCAGGGAGTCGTTGCTCACTCTTCCACATCATAATTTCAACATAACAGGAACATTTGATTATTAGCCAGTTGGCTTAGAAGGCGTAAATGGTTTTCAGGTTGAGTTGCCAGATACCACTTTTTATTGTATACATTATTATGGAGAGTTGCCAGATACCGTTTTAATTGTATACATTATTATGGAGTTGCCAGATACCATTGTTCAGGTACACAGTTGCCAGATTGTACCATTTATTTTCTTAAAAGTTGGTTTAGAATTCCGCTAGTAGGTTTAGAAGGCGTAACATGATATAATTAACCAAAAGAATTAAGTAAAACAACATTGCATCATTCTGTTTATTATAAATATATAGAAATATGAACGAGGAATATGCATATAATCATATATCCGTCAATATAACAGTACAGGAGAAATACACACACACACACACACAATTATGGAGATATATAGAAAATAAATATACATTTGAATGATCAATAATAATAGAAATATGAACGAGGAATATGCATATAATCAAAAATATACACACACACACACACACACACACACACACACACACACATTATGGAGATATATAAAATAAATATACATTTGAATGATCAATAATAATAGAAATATGAACGAGGAATATGCATATAATCCTTCAATATAACAGTACAGGAGAAATATCACACAAATATGTTAAATATATAAATACATTTCACTTTTTTTTCAAAATACTAAACTCGCACTTAATCGAGTTTACAATTACATTATTATTGCTCTGGATTACGCAGTATATGCGGTTTAATAATATTTCACCGCTTTAAGTATAGGGAAACCTGTACTCGATATGAAGGGCTTTCATATCGTTCACGTTCAGTACTATTTTTGTTCCCACTTTACAACCGGTTGGTAAGTCATCTTTAAATACGCCTAGAATACAATCAAAAGCACGCACAAAGAGTTCATCGTTCGCTACATTATTAAACACAAGTTTATAAACACGCTTTTCCAATCGAGGGTTTATTTCTACCGACCCGAGCTTTTCAATCGTGAACTCGTCTTCACTCAACATAGCGGCAATTGAAATAATCTTCTAAATCGTTACGACAACTGCTCGTTATATAAAGAAATAGTTCTTCAGGGTGAACGGTGTAGGTGAGCTCAGCCTTGTACCGATCAATTGCTTTGTACCAAAGTTCATGGTATTTCAAAGAGTCTAAACTTTTTAAATAAACGTCCAGCTCTAGACCATTCTCACCTTGTTCAGCCCTACACTCGGTAAACCCATCGAGCAGAGCGGTGTATGCGTATTCAAGTACTGTATCAAAATAAAGCATATCCGTAACACGCGCGTCTAATATAGGTTTCAGCTTGCGGAATCCGACGATTTCAAACATTCTGTCGAGGATGAAACGGTTTCGCGTAGGAACAAGAGCGTTATTATCAGAAGCATTCTTCCACATCAGCCGTATATCAATGCATGGCCGATCGTTATTTATACACAACGTACATACAACGGCGTATGAGGGTGCGTCACTAATCTGCTCTCTTGTACCTACGTTAGCAGGTATTTTATAACGATCTTCACTCCACTTCTCAACTATCACGAAGATTCTATTCATCTCCTCGACACTTAAATAAACCCGTTTGTTTGTTTGTCTACATTCCGTTTCCAGTACATAGCTAACGGTACCGGATTTACGCCTGAACACGCGCAACGATTTCGTCACGGACACATCGTACGAGGCGTTGAGAATGCTGCTCAAAGGAAGTTCCATCGTATTCGAGGAGCGCGCGTCCACTCGGTTCAAGCTCTGAGATAACTATGAGCCGTGTGAGGCACGCAGGTAGGCAGGAACGGTTCGATGGGCGGCTGACTCGATGATACGTGAATGGGCTTGTTCGAACTCGTATGATCAGCGAGTCGCACCATAATCAACGTGTGCGGCGAATTGTTGTACATATTGGGTAGGTGTTTTTCCGGTACAAGAATTAATTTCGGTTTTATCACTACCAGACTACGCACCAGACAGTTTCCCTCAGGATAATTTTCACGAACTAGGCACATTTTATAATGTTTTACTAAACATCTTCACACTCCGGCGCACTGTTTGAGAGGAACATATGCTCATATTTTTCCTTTCTGCCCATCAAACGATACTCGTCTCTAAAGTCTGTTAAAAACTCACGCAGGGCACTAGCCACAACCTCACTACGAACCTCATCATGATATACATTAATATAGTGATAAAAATACTTTAGATTGTCCATGATGACAACATTTACATTTTCAACCGAAGTGTACGAGTTAACAATAGACACATCAATGATTATATTCAAGACATATATATTTAAAAACACGTGATAAATAAGTTAACAATTGAAATTATGTTAAAACAAGAAATAACAGAAAACACAAGAAAAAACAAATGCATAGATTTGGTGATCACAAACAACAGTAACCTAATACTTTAAAGAAAGCATTCTATTAAATACTTTTAGCCTATGTTCACGAATTAATACCGGTTTTAAAATAGATTCGAGACGAAGACCGTCTGGACTGATTTTATAGAAATTCAAGGATTCCAAGTTGATCACGAGAGAAGTTATGTAATCATCTTCCATGCTGCAAAATCTCGTCGTTTTCCTGTCTGCTCAGAACACCGACAAGAGGTAAGATCGAATCCACATCAACACAAAATTCTAGTCGCTAAAATAACAGCCTGAGCATTGTTCATGTTCTAAATTATCTTTGGTTCGTTTTGGTAAAATTGAGTAAACTGCAGCCTTTGTTTCCTGATAAGAAACTCTCCGTCTTTTTCTGGTGTGGTGCAAGGTTTTGTTGCAACCATATTCACTGCTCGAGTCTACTTCACAGTCTTTTTCTTCTAATCTAGATTTACACTCTTCACTAAAGCATTCAATGGATGAATAATCATCTTGGTTGATATTATTAACACCACAATCGAGAGGGCTCACTGGGGTAACGGACACTTCAGGTAATGGTGCGGGCGCTTGAGGTGGGTCGGGGACAATCTCCTCAGGTTGCCCTTGTGGCGGGGAAAATATTGTGTGGAGGTAATTATGTGCTGCTTCTAAGTAAACAAAACGGGCTTTATGTAACACAGTGGCAAATAATAATGATTTATGCAAAGATGCACCAGCTCTTCTGGAACGTCTGGATGCAATTTTACCGAGCGATATATTTATCAACTTGTGTGCTTCAAACCCGTTTGGAACGTCAGATATCATGTTCACCACCTAGGAATTGGTCAAGGCACAGAGAGCTAACTAACACGACTCTATCCTCTACTTCCAATCTTGTAATGAGTTAAAGTGAAAGTTTCGCCTGCCTTTATACAATGTCGTTCTGACGTCATTATCAAGCTCCACGCAGGGAATTTCCAGGTAGTAGCATGAATCACGCTGCTGTTCTTTCACCTGTGCACACACACACACACACACACACACGCGCACACACGCACACACACACAAAGGAGAAAGTGAAACGTTAATTGATACATGATTTATTTAATAAAAGAAATATTCAAGCTATATATATATTTACAAACACGTGTAATAAATAAGTTAACAATAGACACATCAAAGATTATATTCAAGACGTATATATTTACAAACACGTGTGATAAATAAGTTAACAATTGAATTTCTGTGTTAACATAATTTCATTTGTTAACTAGAAGAGAGCAGATTAGTGACGCACCCTCATACGCCGTTGTATGTACGTTGTGTATAAATAACGATCGGCCATGCATTGATATACGGCTGATGTGGAAGAATGCTTCTGATAATAACGCTCTTGTTCCTACGCGAAACCGTTTCATCCTCGACAGAATGTTTGAAATCGTCGGATTCCGCAAGCTGAAACCTATATTAGACGCGCGTGTTACGGATATGCTTTATTTTGATACAGTACTTGAATACGCATACACCGCTCTGCTCGATGGGTTTACCGAGTGTAGGGCTGAACAAGGTGAGAATGGTCTACAGCTGGACGTTTACTTAAAAAGTTTAGACTCTTTGAAATACCATGAACTTTGGTACAAAGCAATTGATCGGTACAAGGCTGAGCTCACGTACACCGTTCACCCTGAAGAACTATTTCTTTATATAACGAGTTGTCGTAACGATTTAGAAGATTATTTCAATTGCCGCTATGTTGAGTGAAGACGAGTTCACGATTGAAAAGCTCGGGTCGGTAGAAATAAACCCTCGATTGGAAAAGCGTGTTTATAAACTTGTGTTTAATAATGTAGCTAACGATGAACTCTTTGTGCGTGCTTTTGATTGTATTCTAGACGTATTTAAAGATGACTTACCAACCGGTTGTAAAGTGGGAACAAAAATAGTACTGAACGTGAACGATATGAAAGCCCTTCATATCGAGTACAGGTTTCCCTATACTTAAAGCGGTGAAATATTATTAAACCGCATATACTGCGTAATGCAGAGCAATAATGATGTAATTGTAAACTCGATTAAGTGCGAATTTAGTATTTTGAAAAAAAAATGAAATGTATATATATATTTAACATATTTGTGTGATATTTCTCCTGTACTGTTATATTGAAGGATTATATGCATATTCCTCGTTCATATTTCTATTATTATTGATCATTCAAATGTATATTTATTTCTATATATCTCCATAATTGCGTGTGTGTGTGTGTGTGTGGGTGTGTGTGTGTGTGTGTGTGTATATATTTTTTGATTATATGCATATTCCTCGTTCATATTTCTATTATTATTGATCGTTCAAATGTATATTTATTTTCTATATATCTCCATAATTGTGTGTGTGTGTGTGTGTGTGTGTGTGTGTGTGTGTGTGTGTGTGTGTGTGTATTTCTCCTGTACTGTTATATTGACGGATATATGATTATATGCATATTCCTCGTTCATATTTCTATATATTTATAATAAACAGAATGATGCAATGTTGTTTTACTTAATTCTTTTGGTTATTTATATCATGTTACGCCTTCTAAACCTACTAGTGGAATTCTAAACCAACTTTTAAGAAAATAAATGGTACAATCTGGCAACTGTGCACCTGAACAATGGTATCTGGCAACTCCATAATAATGTATACAATTAAAACGGTATCTGGCAACTCTGCATAATAATGTATACAATAAAAAGTGGTATCTGGCAACTCAACCTGAAGAAACCATTTACGCCTTCTAAACCAACTGGCGAATAATCAAATGTTCCTGTTATGTTGAAATTATGATGTGGAAGAGTGAGCAACGACTCCCTGACGAGATGTATTTCTTGAACTGATCCACAGAACAGCTATTCACATCTTCTGAAGACTGCATGTTCCACATTTTCTAATAAAGAAATTATAAATATATCCACTCCTTTAATTATATTTTTAAAAAAGAAAAGAGCATTCGGTTTCCACGTTAAACTGTGGGTCTAAGGCGGAGTGAAAACCTTAACCGTTGTTACAATTCGGGGAAGACCTAGTTGTTATTATTACTAAAGAGAAAAATCGTGCATGTTTTGCGGTCATACTACCCCCGGATCAAATGATCCTGTTATTTTAAATCCGGTTCAATAATAAAATGTTCCTGTTATGTTGAAATGTGGAAGAGTGAGCAACGATTCCCTGACGAGATGTATTTCTTGAACTGATCCACAGAAGAGCTAGTTGTTATTATTACTAAAGAGAAATTCGTGCAAGTTTTGCGGTCATACTACCCCCGGATCAATAATCAAATGTTCCTGTTATGTTGAAATTATGATGAGCAACGACTCCCTGACGAGATGTATTTCTTGAACTGATCCACAGAACAGATGTTCACAGCTTCTGAAGGCTGCACGTTCCACATTTTATAATAAAGAAATTATAAATATATCCATTAATTATATTTTTAAAAAAGAAAAGAGCATTCGGTTTCCACGTTAAACTGTGGGTTTAAGGTGGAGTGAAAACCTTATCCGTTGTTACAATTCGGGGAAGAGCTAGTTGTTATTATTACTGTAATTTGTACCACCATATATATATATATATATCCATTCCTTTATTTATTTTAAAAGAATGAACAAAACTCTCTCTCTCTCTCTTTCTATATATATATATATATATATATATATATATATATATATATATACACGAGATAGGTGTACGCCTGGTGTGAATGAATTCAAAATGAATCTATAGTTTCATTGGTACGTTTTTATTTCCCACTAACTGTGTACACGAGATAAGTGTACGCATGGTGTAAATGAACTCTGAAGCTGTTCTTTTTGCAGACGTTTATACAGAAAACACGTAATTACATTCAATTGTTAGTACTTTCAGGTTTGCCCACCTCATCCACCTTATTTCTTTCGCTGTTTATTATTTAATATAATTGTGTGTATATCTTTCAATAACAGAGATGTTATCTAAGAATATGACACCATACCAATTACGCGTAAACATAAAACATTTTCTTCGCTTCGAGAATGTGTCTCATTGTAGACAACAACAAAATTAAGAATCGGAGTGAAGCGAGGTTTACCCGGAGTAGACTGGAAGAAAGGTCAAATTGTGGTCATTTCAAAAAGGCCTCTGGGCAAACAGGTGTGATTCGAGTCGGGAATCGTTTCCTCGTGTGTGTGTGTGTGTGTGTGTGCACGATTTGTTCATTCGTTTATTATATATATATATATATATACAAGCACAGATGGGGCGAGAAGCTTGGGGGGAGGAGGGGGGACGACCGTGTGTTTCGAGTTGACCAGATTCTCGGAAATCCTTTCCTCGTGAAAGGAAAAAACAGCGTTTAATGATTAATTTCTTATACTGAATAATTAATTTCTTATAATAATTGATTCTCTTAAAAGGAGAAAATTCATATGTTTTACATTATTTAGCTTCATTTGGTTTAAATTAATATACGTTTGGCATTTTTTTCTGATCTTCATTCACATTCTATGTACAGAGGCGTGTGTGTGTGTGTGTGTGTGTGTGTGCGTGTGTGTGTGCACGATTTGTTCATTCGTTTATTATATATACAAACACAGATGGGGTGAGAAGTTTGGGGGGAATGAGGGAGGAGGGGGGACGACCGTGTGTTTTGAATTGTCGTTTATTTCAACTTTCTTCGTAAGGTTTCTTTTCCTTTCCCACTGTTAGTCAATTGTGATATTTATAATAAAATAGGAATTAAGTGATTTATTGTGTAAAGAGCGTGTGTTTAAATTATTTATTTAATAAACAGATGAATCTTCTTAATTCCAACAACTTAAAGAAATTCTGTATTGATTAACTACCATCATATAAATATATATACGTTTAGCATTTTTTCTGATCTTCATTCACATGATATGTACAGAGGCGTGTGTGTGTGTGTGTGTGCACGATTTGTTCATTCGTTTATTATATATACAAACACAGATGGGGTGAGAAGTTTGGGGGGAATGGACGACCGTGTGTTTTGAATTGTCGTTTATTTTCACCTATCTTCGCAAGGTTTCTTTTCCTTTCGTTTTTCCCACTGTTATTCAATTGTGATATTTATAATAAAATAGGAATTAAGTGATTTATTGTGTAAAGAGCTTGTGTTTAAATTATTTATTTAATAAACAGATGAATCTTCTTAATTCCAACAATAAAAAGAAATTCTGTATTGATTAACTACCATCATATAAATATATTGTGGTATTTTGATTAATATATGGTTTAATTTAATAAATATTGCTATCTGGCAACTCATTCTTCGATTAGAAAAATATATAGCACAAACTGGCAACTCAGCCTTCTATTGAATACATGGCGCTCTCTGGCAACTCAGCCGGATTAGAGGTCTATAAAAGAGCGAGAGGCTGACAACGGAGTCATTACAAGCTCGGCTCCCAGCCGAGCAAGGAACTCTGGTCCTTTCTCTTTCTGGCCCTTTGGGAAAACCCCTTAGAGGCCTCTTAGGTTAGGTATACGAAAATAGCTTGGGGGAGAACTCCGCCTCCAAGTTGCATGCCCTTGCAATCGGCAACAAAGGCCGATACTCTCGCTCTCTCTCTCTCTCTCTCTCCTTCAGGTGTACCCTCCCCCCCTTGGCTCCTTCTAAGCCAACTGGCTGATTAGGAGTCTATAAGACAACGCCTACTCGGCTGAAGTCTTAATATGCACTTGGCTCCTGCCAGGTGAACACCTCTCCTCCTTTCTCTCCTTCTCCTTTCTCTTGCGGGATAACGCCGCCTCCAAGTTTCCGTGTTGCACCTGCAGCATCCCCCACCCCACCCTTTTCAAGTTTGGGGAGGAAATTTTTTTGCAACACCCCACCCCCTTTGCAAGATGTTGCATAACACCCCACCCCCTTTGCGACATGTTGCATACCCACCCTCACCCCATTTTGCAACATTGCAACATTCCTGCACTCTACCCTTTTGAGGCTATACTACTAGCATCATATATTTTATAATTAAAAAAAAAACCAAACAATATATTGTTATAGCAATTGCCAATGAAAGGTAAATTAGTAATCTAAGTGATCAAAATGTTATAGCGAGTTGTTTGCATATAAAATTTAATTAACTACGCTAAGTGCTCAAAATGTTCTCCGGCGGCATGAATGCACTTTTGAATGCGTCGACTAAGCCTGGCCTTGTTTTATCAAAGGCCTTGTAATGGCGAAGCCTATGGACCGAACGTAGTCTAGTCACTCACTAGCTTGCTTCGGACTTAGCCTACGCACTCATTCCACGATACAAACTCTACAGCATTCAACTTTATTCAGTTCAGCAAAAGAACCCATGTTGCGTAAACGTTTGACACTGGAGCAACGAAAAAGTGTTCTCGACATGGCTGCGGACAGAAATTATACCTGCAGTTCGGAAGTTGTTTGGAAACGACGACTTTTACTTTCAACAAGATGGAGCCCCCCATCATTATCATTGTGATGTCAGAAGGTACCTCGATGAAACGTTGCCTAACCGTTGGATAGGACGAAGAGGAAGCGTTGAGTATCCTCCACGTTCACTGGACTTGACTCCACTTGATTTTTACTTGTGCTACCTGAAGGATGCAGTTTATGGTACAAGACCTGCAACACTCGAACACCTTAAGGATGCAATTAGGGAAAAGTGCAGGACCATCACAGCATCGACATTAGTCCATGTCTGCGAATCAGTTAGTCGACGCATTCAAAAGTGCATTCATGCCGCCGGAGAACATTTTGAGCACTTGGCGTAGTTAATTAAATTTTATATGCAAACAACTCGCTATAACATTTTGATCACTTAGATTACTAATTTACCTTTCATTGGCAATTGCTCTAACAATATATTGTTTGGGTTTTTTTTAAATTATAAAATATATGATGCTATAAAGAGTATATAGTTTTTTTGGGACACCCTGTATATATATATATATATATATATATATATATATACGAGTGTATCCCTCAACCGCTATTGTTATTTCTCGGTCACACAAAATTAAAACTGATTGGCGTCTTTCCTGTCCCACAATAGCAATTTCGGGTTTATATATATATATATATATATATATATATATATATATATATATATATATATTATTCACAGTGCTCGAAGTGGGCTGGTATGCGTCTGTAAGGCATACCGTCACTTCTTTTTTCTGCGTTGTATACTATGTACAGGGTGGGCCGTAAGTTTCCATACATAGGAAAAATAAACATTTTGTTATGGACAACCATTTTTATTTATATAATATGCTCTACATGGTTGCCATTGTTTTGAAAACACATTTCAATACGTGATCCCCACTGTTGATGAACACGCATTAGCACAGTTGACGTTATGCTTGTAATGGCGTTGGTGATACGTTCCTTTAGATGATTTATGTCTCGTATCTTTTCCTGATACACCATGGCCTTCAAGTGCCCCCAAAGATAGAAATCAAGGGGGGTGAGATCTGGGGATCTGGGAGGCCACTCCACAGGACCACGCCGACCAATCCAAGCATCCGGAAACTGCTGATCCAAATACCGACGCACGTGAAGACCATAATGAGGTGGAGCTCCATCTTGCTGGAAGTAAACTGGGAAGTTACCTTCCTCGTTTAGCAGGGATGGGAAAATCTCTTCTTGCAACATGTTAAGATACCTTTTGGCATTAAGATTTCCACTGACAAAAATTGGTCCAATAATTCTGTCACCCCATATCCCGGCCCACACCATCACTTTACCGGCACCTTACATCTTCGTCGGACTCAGCCAGTTAGGGTTAGCATTACTCCAATAACGTATGTTTTGCCGATTAACCTCTCCATTGACGTAAAAATTTGCTTCATCAGTAAACAAGATCTTAGGTCAAACGCATATTCTTTGGGTATCTGAAACATAAAAACAAACGTTTAATTTTTCCTATGTATGGAAACTTACGGCCCACCCTGTATACTGTGACTTTTTTTATTCATTTTACTGCGTTCCTGACGCTCATTTCATGGTAGGCCTATATTAATAGATAAGGAGTAAAAGAGAAGCGAAATTATCGTAAGTAAAGTCGAGAATACATTGAAAGAATGAAAGGCATTGCAACAACTGTTTAGGTCAGTGATTTCGCAACCTGTGGTACTAGGGCGGGTCGTACTCAGGTGACAACATGAATCTGAAGGAAATCCTACCATCAGGGGTGTCTAAATTATGTGTTTTTACATGGGGAATTCAAATATGAGCTTCTTTTTTGGATAGGATAACTCTAACCTACATCATTTTGTATTTCTAAATTGCCAATTTTACCCTTTTGAACCCCTTTATAATATATTAAAAGATATAAGGTAAATCATTTATATTGACAAGGCCAAATCAACTTTACATATATTTATTAATAGGTGAACTGCATGTATATCACTGGATATAATTACAAAGATCATTCTCCTGACATCTTGAACTTTGCCAGGTTGCACAAATCCTGCTTTGACTCAGACTTGGACATCACCTTCCTGCTGGTCTCCTGAGCCCTGATCCCTCCATCCCTCTTTTCCTGTGAGAAGTACTTAGCAGAAGCCTCAGTCACCATTTTAACAACCCTCTCAATGCTTTGTGTGTGGCAAGGCCAGTTGCGCAGGTGAGAGGTGGCGCTGACACACCTTCTGACCAGCTGATCAAGTCACCGATGCTGGAAGCATCACAATTGATGTCAGGTGTCCTTCTGCTCCTAACAGAGGAGTCCCCCAGCTGAGTGTCCGGGTCCCCCTCTCTCCTGATAGCCAGGATTCTCTCCACCCCTTCAATCCTCTCCTTCTGATCCTCAGAGCAGAGTAGTGTTTGGAGGATGACTTCACTGTGGGCATACCAAGCAGATCTTCTCACAGTTGGCTTCACAATATCCAGCACCTCCTTTCTCTGGGACTTGAGGCAGTCCAGCTGAAAGAGGATGTGCCTAGGCCCTTCGATCCAGGAGTGCTTGACCTTCACGTTGAACCAACATGGGTAATACACTCCAATGATGAATTCCACAATGAATTGCAGAATCTTCAGGTTCTTTCCTTTAAGTCCGTGCTTTGACACCCAGAGCCTGAGAAGTCTGTTCGCTGTGGTGAGCCAGCGGCTGTGGTTTACTGGTCCTATCTCTAGCAGAGCCAGCCCTGCAGGAAGTACTCCATCCCTGACTGCACAGACAATTTTATAGCCATAGTATTGATCAGTTGAGAGATCTTGAATGACCTTGTCAGGAAGCTTGATCAGTGGAGGGCCAACAGAGATTCGGGTGAAGTTTGGATTGATATCAAAGTCTGTAGCAGAATCAAGGAGCTTTCCTATTGGCCCAGATAATTTTTTGTCTGACAGAGTAGGGCCATCAAGGTCAACAATGAGATGGCGCAGGGGAAGTTCAACAGTGTGCAGGTTGCACACCAACCAGACCAGCTTTCTCCCCAGGTGCAGCTCCAGCTTCCGCATTACTCCAGCTTTCACACCAGTGTTGACATTTGTTGAGTCTCCTCCAATGGCCAACAAGGTCTTATCATAACCCCTCTCTTTCAGCCAGGCAAACAGGACCTTAGCACTCTTCTCCGCATGTGACTCCTCTTTAGTTGCTTTCTCTGGGGTAAAATGGAACAGATAGTAGCTGCCAGGCTCACTAACAACACTATAGTGTTCTTCCTTGATCTTTGCGGGAAAAGATTGGTCACTGCCCTCAGCTTCCATCATCACATTGGTCAGGTCAATCCGCCCATCAAAGAGGATGCAAGAGATCCCCCCCTCCTCCCTGCACTTCTTCTCGAACTGTTCCCCCAGCTCTCTCATCAACTTCTCCTGTGCTCTCTTGACCTTGCTCTTATCAATCACTTTACTTGTATTGTCTTCTGTGATGATTCCTGCGTCAATCAGAGCTGCTGTTGCTATCGCTGCAGTTGGCCTCAGCCCTATGCCATACCTTACACTAGCAAGGGCAATGTTTTGAATCTCATCATAGTTTTTCTGTACCTTTGCCGAAGCTGCTGGCTCTGGGTCAGTTTGAGGGAAGAGCTCAACTTCAGGAACAAACTCATCTTCATCACCACTTCTCTCCAATTCCAGATCCTCATCACCATCTGCCAAAAATCTCTTAACATCCTTCCTGGCTGCCTTCTCTGCTACTGCAGCACTTTCCTCCTTGCTCTTTCTCCTTTTCTCTGCCTTCCTTTCCATCCACTGCCTTTTCAATGTCCTCACCTGTCTCTTGTGCTCTGGTAGATCAGGACCCCCTATTTGGTGGGGTCCCTTACTTCCAACCTTCAGAAAATGGCCTTATGCGCGCCAGAAAACCGTCAAAATATTTCATATACCAAACTGTATGATAATTACAATTAAGTGGAATGGCACACCTTTTTATTTGAGTATTTAAATATTATTATTATTATATGAATTACATTATATGTGTTTATATGAATTAGTTAGAACAATGCTCTATGAGAGATAACGTGAGCAGCCATGATAGAAAACGTGAGAAGACATATTCTGGGGTAACTACAATAGTAAAATAATCAACAATTTAATAATAATCAACTGCAAAATGATGTAGGTTAGGGTTATCAGAATTAAATATTTTCTTCAGAATTGTGTTCTATACACCAAAATATGTCATTTGAACACCCCTCTCCATTGATTTAAAAAAAATGCATAGTATGACCCGCCCTACAGTGAGTGTGGTACGTGTACCACGTATGGTAAGAGGAGCTCTTTTAGATGGTACGCGAGAGGGTTTTAATATGCAGCTTGCTAATTCATAAGTAATTTCATGATAATGTTTTCAGAAGTAATATTAATTGTAGATGAATACCCTACAACTACGGGTTTACATGCTAGCCAATTTGCCGTCAAGATAGATTTGAAATTGCTTAACGATAACGTGCAAGGCCAAAATTAAGTTTTTGATTCGATGCAAATGTCGATGAATATTATCATTAGAATAAGTGTAACTTTTTAGATTTGGCCACAAGTTCAAGACTGAACACCACAGTCCCCTTCCTACAGTTTTCGTTTGGAGGTATCATTCCACTCCTTCCCTTCCTTAAAGTGGCACGTAGAAAAGCATGGTGTCAAAATGTCGTACGTTGACCCATAAAGGTTGGGAACCCCTGGACTTTAGGATAATCGATAATTAATCAATGTTTCAGGCATGGCAAATGCCCTAAATATAATTTTGATCATTCTTAACCATGAATAAATCTATACTATAATAAGAGAGCTGTCCGTCTGTCCGTCTGTCTGTCCGTCTGTCCGTCACACTTTCAGAAATTGTGAGAAAAAATTGAGAAAAAAATTCAGAAATTGTAAAAAAAATTCAGAAATTGTATTACGGGCGGCAATGTGAAGCTCAAGATTTTCATGACTGAGTTCTTTTCTGTAGTTTAGCAGTGGGGGAAGGGTGGGGGTGGGTGTAATGGGGGATGGGTGGGTAATGGGGAGGGGTGGGGGTAATGGGGGAGGGGGTTAGCCCCCAAGTTGTATGAATGGGGGTGAGGAGGTTTTGGGAGATACCAGATTCAGAAATGTTGACACAATGTGAAGCTCAAAATTTTCACGGCTGGGTTCTTTTTTTGTAGTTTAGTCTGTCTAACCGTCAGCGAAGCGGCGGGAACTGTACTAGTGAGTAGTGATGTAGCGGATGTCATTTTTTTCACATCCGCGGATGCGGATGCGGCTGAGGATGTTTGATTTCAACATCCACGGATGCGGATGCGGATGCGGATGTCTACATTTTCGTTATTTTTTAGGATATATTCGAGATTTGTTGTGTTTAACGTATATAATAAGTTATTATATAGAGAGAGCTGTAGCTATAATGTAGTATAATTGATTAATTGTACAATAATTGCTGTACTTTTCTCTGAACATATAAAATAATATCAAGCATCTAACTAATATAGAAATCAATTAGTGAATTCGTCTGCAAATAAATTCGTTATATTTTGTTGAGTTTCAGCCACAATTAGAAACCATAATTGTGTTACCAGGATGCGGGACGTGAACCCAACTCAAATACACCCCACCGACCTCTTTCCCCAACCTCCACCCTTATAGAAAGAGATCTTTAATTAGCTTGATAACTATTTATATTAAGTTTAAAGTTTTATTAGGCATATTTATAAATGAGTAATTAAAATAAAGTAAACTAAGATGTTCATCGTTTAATGTTCAAACTTAATTATAGGAAGGTTATGCTTAAGGAACATTAATTTTTCTGCCTTTTCTGCTGCCAGTCTGTTTCTCTTTTCATCATATATTAATCCAGCACTGCTAAATAATCTCTCGCTTGGTACGTTTGTTGGAGGACAGGCTAAATGTTTCCTTGCAAGTTTACTCAAGTATGGATAGATATTCTGCGTATTTTTCCACCAACTAATAGGATTGTCACATGCAGCCAGGCGTTTTTCTTGGTGATAGCTCTCGATCATTTTTACTACATCTTTTGACATCGCGTAGGTCTCGTCATTGCTGCTTGACTCAAGAAACTGAGAGACAGATTCTGTGATAGATTTGCTTGTTGAAGGTGTTGGTTCTGTCACTGAAACTTTTATTCTTTTGGTGGGTGGCGAAGCGACAGATTCAAGAGATTGAAGCTCTTCAACTGCTTTGCCAAGTGATGATTTAACTCGTTCTAATGTACAGGTGAAAATAACAGCTTTGTAACGTGGATCTAAGTAGGTTGCAAGAGAGTAACTTCATACAAGAACAGCCTCTCGTCTTGTCGCTTGCATCACTTTTGCGCACAATGAACTAGTTCTATTAATATAGTAGAATTTGATAATTTCCGCTTATTAATGACATTTTATCTCAACGGTCCACATCCGCACGACATCCGCAGTCCAAAGTGCGGATGCGGGTGCGGATGCGGATGCGAGAAAGTGTGCGGATGTTCCGCGGATGCGGATGTTCCGCGGATGCGGATGCGGATGTGGATGCGGATGTGACCTACATCACTACTAGTGAGTTATAAAAAAGAGAAGACAAGAAGGGAAATTAAATACAGCTGATGCGTGTATAGCTTCAAACAGTTTAAAATATAAAAATTATTTTGACAAGGTAAGAAACTTTTATTTTTTCTGTCTTACTTTACTGTACTTTCGAAAATCAATAACGGCACTTTTTTCCTTCTCACTTGGACAACTATATATATATATATATATATATATATATTAGTGATGTAGGTCACATCCGCATCCGCATCCGCGGAACATCCGCACATTTTCTCGCATCCGCATCTGCGTCCGCATCCGCAATTTGGACTGCGGATGTCGTGCGGATGTGGACCGTTGAGATAAAACGTCATTAATAAGCGGAAATTATCAAATTCTACTATATTAATAGAATTAGTTCATTGTGCGCAAAAGTGATGCAAGCGACAAGATGAGAGGCTGTTCTTGTATGAAGTTACTCTCTTGCAACCTACTTAGATCCACGTTACAAAGCTAAGTTATTTTCACCTAGTACATTAGAACGAGTTAAATCATCACTTGGCAAAGCAGTTGAAGAGCTTCAATCTCTTGAATCTGTCGCTTCGCCACCCACCAAAAGAATAAAAGTTTCAGTGACAGAACCAACACCTTCAACAAGCAAATCTATCACAGAATCTGTCTCTCAGTTTCTTGAGTCAAGCAGCAATGACGAGACCTACGCGATGTCAAAAGATGTAGTAAAAATGATCGAGAGCTATCACCAAGAAAAACGCCTGGCTGCATGTGACAATCCTAGTAGTTGGTGGAAAAATACGCAGAATATCTATCCATACTTGAGTAAACTTGCAAGGAAACATTTAGCCTGTCCTCCAACAAACGTACCAAGCGAGAGATTATTTAGCAGTGCTGGATTAATATATGATGAAAAGAGAAACAGACTGGCAGCAGAAAAGGCAGAAAAATTAATGTTCCTTAAGCATAACCTTCCTATAATTAAGTTTGAACATTAAACGATGAACATCTTAGTTTACTTTATTTTAATTACTCTTTTATAAATATGCCTAATAAAACTTTAAACTTAATATAAATAGTTATCAAGCTAATTAAAGATCTCTTTCTATAAGGGTGGAGGAGGTTGGGGAAAGAGGTCGGTGGGGTGCATTTGAGTTGGGTTCACGTCCCGCATCCTGGTAACACAATTATGGTTTTTAATTGTGGCTGAAACTCGACAAAATATAACGAATTTATTTGCAGACGAATTCACTAATTGATTTCTATATTAGTTAGATGCTTGATATTATTTTATATGTTCAGAGAAAAGTACAGCAATTATTGTACAATTAATCAATTATACTACATTATAGCTACAGCTCTCTCTATATAATAACTTATTATATACGTTAAACACAAAAAATCTCGAATATATCCTAAAAAATAACGAAAATGTAGACATCCGCATCCGCATCCGCGGATATTGAAATCAAACATCCTCATCCGCATCCGCATCCGCGGATGTGAAAAAAATGACATCCGCTACATCACTAACATATATATATATAACAAAACAAAATAAAAACATGAAATTCATACTATTTTTAGATGGACAGGAAGCTATTTCCGGCTGTCGTTTCTCATTTACTTTTTAATTTCATTTTAGGAATCGAAGTTAAAGAGAGAGAGAGAGAGAGAGAGAGAGTTTTCGTGTCAAACAAGTTTACATTAATAGACATAAATATCTTTACAACACGATTATAAAGAAGATCCAAGAGGCAAGTAAGCCTATTAAATAGGTTATAGGTTACGTGTTGTAGTTATATACTCGTAGTCATAGTAATTAACTTAATTTTGAGCTTCGTTATTTTTTAAAAGGTGATAATTCAAGACAATGAACGTGTTTTATTTCTCATTCTCAAAAAGGAAATAATACACACAGCTCTCCCTCTGTTGTCGTATTAGCAAATGAAGCGAATGTTATTTGCATGTAGGAGACGATAACCAATGAAGACTTTGATTTTAGTATTATGAAAGAATTGTTTGAGATGTCAGTCAAGGAGTCAACTTGGAAAATGATTTAATATTTCTGCGTTACCACGCAAATGATTTAATGAGATTATGGGTATATTGTCCACACACACACACACACACACACACACACACACATATATATATATATATATATTAGTGATGTAGCGGATGTCATTTTTTTCACATCCGCGGATGCGGATGCGGATGAGGATGTTTGATTTCAACATCCGCGGATGCGGATGCGGATGCGGATGTCTACATTTTCGTTATTTTTTAGGATATATTCGAGATTTGTTGTGTTTAACGTATATAATAAGTTATTATATAGAGAGAGCTGTAGCTATAATGTAGTATAATTGATTAATTGTACAATAATTGCTGTACTTTTCTCTGAACATATAAAATAATATCAAGCATCTAACTAATATAGAAATCAATTAGTGAATTCGTCTGCAAATAAATTCGTTATATTTTGTTGAGTTTCAGCAGCACAATTAGAAACCATAATTGTGTTACCAGGATGCGGGACGTGAACCCAACTCAAATACACCCCACCGACCTCTTTCCCCAACCTCCACCCTTATAGAAAGAGATCTTTAATTAGCTTGATAACTATTTATATTAAGTTTAAAGTTTTATTAGGCATATTTATAAATGAGTAATTAAAATAAAGTAAACTAAGATGTTCATCGTTTAATGTTCAAACTTAATTATAGGAAGGTTATGCTTAAGGAACATTAATTTTTCTGCCTTTTCTGCTGCCAGTCTGTTTCTCTTTTCATCATATATTAATCCAGCACTGCTAAATAATCTCTCGCTTGGTACGTTTGTTGGAGGACAGGCTAAATGTTTCCTTGCAAGTTTACTCAAGTATGGATAGATATTCTGCGTATTTTTCCACCAACTAATAGGATTGTCACATGCAGCCAGGCGTTTTTCTTGGTGATAGCTCTCGATCATTTTTACTACATCTTTTGACATCGCGTAGGTCTCGTCATTGCTGTTTGACTCAAGAAACTGAGAGACAGATTCTGTGATAGATTTGCTTGTTGAAGGTGTTGGTTCTGTCACTGAAACTTTTATTCTTTTGGTGGGTGGCGAGGCGACAGATTCAAGAGATTGAAGCTCTTCAACTGCTTTGCCAAGTGATGATTTAACTCGTTCTAATGTACTAGGTGAAAATAACAGCTTTGTAACGTGGATCTAAGTAGGTTGCAAGAGAGTAACTTCATACAAGAACAGCCTCTCGTCTTGTCGCTTGCATCACTTTTGCGCACAATGAACTAGTTCTATTAATATAGTAGAATTTGATAATTTCCGCTTATTAATGACATTTTATCTCAACGGTCCACATCCGCACGACATCCGCAGTCCAAAGTGCGGATGCGGGTGCGGATGCGGATGCGAGAAAATGTGCGGATGTTCCGCGGATGCGGATGTGACCTACATCACTAATATATATATATTGTTGTGACGGTCAATTTGTATGCGAAAATCTCATATCAAAATATAAATAAAAAGGGTAGAAAGAAAGAGTGAAGTGATTTTGAAATCGATTTAATTTCGCGTGAAAATTTAAATCTTTTAAAATGAACACCGACCAAAGTAAAAAGTAAGGCTGAGTGTGTAATCAAAGCAGAGAACTTATTGTTTGACAGTCTTGGGTAGATTTATGGTAGAAGTTCAAAGGACAAATATAGCTTAACAAGGATCCGTTTCATTTTCAACCTTGTAAAGTGTCGGGTTTGTTTATTCGTGGTTTCGTCGGAGGAAGACCCTAGAGCGAAAATTTAAAATTTTTGTTTAAAATTTTAAAATTTAAAATTTAAATTTTCAAATTTTCAAATTGTAATGTGAAAATTTCTTTAAGAAAGGCGGAGCGTAGAATTTAACGAAGTTGAGATTAGAGCCAATAGAAAATCAGTAATTTTTGTACGAATGATGTCATGTAATGAAAATGGTTTTGATAGGCCCTTTCGACACCAAAGGGAGGAGTTTTTGTAATCCTGAGGTGTAACTTAAAGTTTCAAATCAGTTGGTAGTCGTCCTCCTTGAGATTAACTGTGGCTAAATAAATTCTATTAGACTTGTGTTGTAAGAAAAATCTAGAAGTCTCATGATTGTAATTAAGAACTTGTATTGCATTTCATTCACTTACGCTAAACTTGTGTATAAGAATTTCATCGTTAGCGACCGGAAAACGAGAACTTAGGTAGAAGATCTGAACCACTGTTAGTTAACGGACCAAGAATTTTGGGCACTTTCAATTAATTTAATTTGGTTCAACTTAAATGTTAAAAATATAAATGGTATGTGCCCTAGTTTGCATGACCCGTCGATTGACTGGCAAAGGGAACCACTGTAATTGACGGATTTTCGTTGGTTGTATGCGAGCGATAAGTCTACGGTCTTTACGTAGAACAATTGAGAGTAACGGTATACCTGTGAACTGTGAACTGTGAACTCTTTCTTTGGATTTATAATTGAATTGTATTTCACGGAAAATTGGTAAATTTAAACGATTTAAATTCAGATAACTGTGAACTTTGTCTTTGAATTTAAAATTGGATTGCTTGAATGAAAATTGATAAATTTACTTCAGAATAAATTTCCTAAATTCATGTACTGTTTCGAGTGACATTTAGTAAACTTTATAAGAGGGCGTGTGTTGTTTTAGATACCTTGCAATAGGCCTCTTTTGTAAGCTGAGGGTCAATTAACATTCAAAGATTGAAATTCAAAGTAGGCTTTCAGTAAGCCGAAGGGAACTTATGCCTATCAATTTAAAGGGCCATCCGTCTGGATAGGTCGAGTCATCCTGAACGCAAAGAAAACGCGCGTAAGAAATAATTTGAAATAGAATTAAAGGTTGGCGCACAACCTAAAGGGTGTCAGTGAAGTGAATGAACATAATTTAAAGGGTGTACACTGTAGGGTGTGTCAATTTTGTCAACTTTTTTCAAATCAATTTTGGTAGTGAAAATATAGTCTTTTCATGTTAAAACTTGAAATTGGCCAACCAAAATTAAATTAAATAACCCTTACCTACATCAATTTTACCTTAAAGTTTCAGAAATTGACTTTTTTACTAAATAATAGGACATAAATTGATTAACTATTCATCTGTCACAGAATTATCCTACTGATCGCATATGGAGTGTTTTCAAGGTCATATAGTTGTTGTACAATGTACAAGTCACAACATGAATAGAACTGTCCCTCACTCTCAGTCCTCAGTTGCCTCTTAGATGTCATAGACGGTGGTTTGCTGTTATTGCTCTTGTACCTACTTCATAGTTATTCTACTAGAACTAGACGAATACTACAGTTTAACTGTAAGTATGGATTATTGATTATTACAATTATTTATTATTATCATATTCTTCTGTCTAATTATGTTGTAATCCCATGAAATATTTTTTTATTGAATTTTAGAACATCGAATGACTAAACTTTGAAACATCGTAATTGATATAAAATTAGGCTGACCATATTTCCCTGAGACAAAAACGGGACATTGGGATGGCAAAAAAGGGACGGGGGTTATGTAATATTCTGTATTCATGAAAAAGTAAGTACATAAACATATTGAGCTTACAATTATTCTTCAGTGACAGAACCCATACAAAAACCCATACAAAACGGTACTGTCCCGTTCAAAACGGTACGTATGGTCAGCCTATATAAAATACTTAAATGTTTTTCTTTCTTTTCAGATATTCCTAAGATGCCAAAATTGAAGACAAGAGGTCAGTCGTCATGCCACTTGAGCCTGTTAGTCGGTACAGTTGTGTTCTGAAGCCAATTGTTCTCCCTCATGCAGAAGAGAACCTCACCCTCACATTGATTGTCGCTGTCCTCGTGAGAAGAAGATCCCTGTTTTGGAGCTGGCTTTCATAAAGGCGCAGAGAACAAAGGCAGGAGGCCAAGGAAGTATGCAGATTGGTTCGGCAGATTATTCAGAAACCAAAAAACAGATTGTTATTGCTAAGAAAAAAGATAAAATCCGAGAGAGGGAAGAAAGGAAGAAAAAGAAGAGTGAAGAAGCCACCCAAAGAGATGAAGAGCTCTATCAAGAGGTTTCTCACTTCTTTTAAAGCTCTTCAGATGAACAGAAAGAAGCAACATCAGATGATAGCTCCAAAATGCCATCTGAACCTTCGCCGAAGAGAATGAAATACAACACTAAAGACATCTCAAACATTGCCCTTGCCAGTATTCGCCACCATACGGGGCTACGAGAGACGGCAGAGATTGCCACTGCCGCTTGAATAGATGCAGGCCTCATCAGCCGAGAGGATACATCCTTAGTGATAGATCATAATAAGATAAGAAGAGCACAAGAAAAAATAATGAAGAAAATATCTGATCAGCATGAAAAAGATTTGAAGGAGGAAGGTCTCTCTTGCCTTTTGTTTGATGGAAGAAGAGATGACACAAAAGTTCTCCTAGGGGTAGAGGGAATGGACAGAAAGTTTCCCAGTCTCATCAAAGAAGAACACTACTCTGTGTGTTCCGAACCTGGTGGCCGCTATTTGTTTCACTTTGTTCCTGAAGCAGAAGTAGAAGGCAATAAACATGCAGAGGCAATTGCTGATCAAATAATATGTTGGCTTCAAGAAAGAAGACTTGACAGTTCACTGCAGGCCGTTGGTGGAGACTCAACTGCGGTGAACACTGGATGGCAGGGCGGTGTTATGACGCATTTAGAGAAAAAACTTGGAAGAAGGCTTGTTTGGATTGTACGTGATTTGCACACAGGGGAACTACCTCTTCGTCGTCTCATCCAGGAACTTGATGGTCCTACAAAGAGCAACAACAAGTGGTCAGGCCCCCTTGGCAACATGCTAGATGAAGCAACGGAATTAGAAATAAATACAAAATTTCCAAAGGTCGAAGTAGGCCCTCCCCTTCCAGTATTGTCTGAAGAAGTTATCAAAGACCTCAGCACGGATCAATCTTACGCTTTTCGTATTGTTCAAGCAATCAGATCAGGAGAGTTGCCTCAAAATCTGGCTCTCTTGGAGATTGGACCCGTAAGTCACAGTCGTTGGTTAACTACAGCGATTCGTTTCTGCAGGATTTGGGTTTCCAAACATGCACTGAAGGGCAAAATGCTACAGAATTCGATGTTGATTGTTGAATTTATTATTGGGTTTTATCTTCCTCACTGGTTCAATGTAAAACTTAATCCAATGTGGATGGAGGGGCCCAACCACATCCAGTTTCAATTACAGCTACTGAGAACCTAAAGGAAAGTAGTGGTGGACATCGTGTTACCTGTGGTGAGAAGGTCCGCTTGGTATGCTAGGCCAGAGGCAGTTTTGCAAGCAATACTCTACAGCCAATGTACCAAAGAGCGAACTGAGGCTGTGGAAATCATTCTGCGATTCGTTTCTGCAGGATTTGGGTTTCCAAACATGCACTGAAGGGCAAAATGCTACAGAATTCGATGTTGATTGTTGAATTTATTATTGGGTTTTATCTTCCTCACTGGTTCAATGTAAAACTTAATCCAATGTGGATGGAGGGGCCCAACCACATCCAGTTTCAATTACAGCTACTGAGAACCTAAAGGAAAGTAGTGGTGGACATCGTGTTACCTGTGGTGAGAAGGTCCGCTTGGTATGCTAGGCCAGAGGCAGTTTTGCAAGCAATACTCTACAGCCAATGTACCAAAGAGCGAACTGAGGCTGTGGAAATCATTCTAAAGCTTAGAGGAACATCACTAGATGATGACCAGCTGGGAGACTGCTCTGTTCAGACAAGGAATGTACCTCCGATAAACGTTAATGCCACGAAATTGTCAGAATTAGTTAACTTGAGTTCGGAAGTTTTGGAGCCACCACTGACATGTATAACAAACAAAGATTTAACACAACTTAAAGAGGCCCCAATGCAAGTGCCAAAGTGGCCTTCTCACACTCAGAGTGTGGAGAGATGTGTGAAAATGGTCACAGAAGCAGCTAGTCAAGTTTACAATCACGAGAGGCGAGAAGGCTACATCAAAGCGCAAGTAGCAAGCCGAATGCTGATGTCAAGGAACCGCAGCAAAAAGGACATGACTGCATTGGTTACTTTCAAATAAAGACTCTGAATGATATCTTATTGCCACTTTAAATGTTGGTAGGATGTTTGCGCACATTTGTTATTTTGTTACGAATTTACGGAAAAATTGATTTTTTTAATTAAAATTGATGTAGGTAGGAGTTATTTTTTATTGTTTTTGAAGCAAGGATATTATTTTGTATGCCAAATGATTACATTACATTGCTACCAAATCACATGATTTTCAATTTAGTCATTTCACCCCCAAAATTGACACCCCCTAACCACCACCCCCAAAGGAACACAACAGGTGAACAGGAAAAACGAGTATCAAAGAGGGCTACCAATTTTTTAGACGTAACCAACACAATGCAGTTGCTAAATACCATCCAGCAACTACAAAGTCAGCTGACAAATATTGGAATCCAAGTGCCGGACAGAAGGCACGCACAGAGACACTTTATGCGTTATCGGGACAGGCACCCAGAAAGATAAAGATAGGAAAATTCTCGGGGATCACAAGGCAACGAAACCGGCACCACCATTGGAAAACGAATCGGAACCACATGTATGTAAAAACGATAGAGAAAAAATAAAAATAATCCTAGCCAACATTCAGGGCCTTAAATCAAACCATTCCCCGGACAAAGTTTTATACCTGAAAGGACTCATGCAAGAAACCAGAGCAGACTTTGCATACTCACGGAAACCCATCTAAAGGACTGCCAGGCGAACTGTGAAAACTGTGAGTTCTGTATTGACAAAAAAGAAATACAAATTGACAACTATACCATACTCCGAGCCGACAGAACAGTGAGACGTAAAGGAGGATGTGCTATTTACATATGCGAAAGGCATATGGCAGAAATGACTATAAGTACTTCAAACAGCTACGTAGAATGTGTAGCAGCGAAGGTTGAAAAATTAAATATGGTACTAATTGTAATGTACAGACCCCCCGAACACGCCAACTTCAAAATTCTCAGATTCCATTACAACGGTAAAAAAGGGGGTAAAATATCTATATTCTCCAACCACAAATATTTTTCTCTGTGGTGATTTTAATTTTCCATTCATGAAATATAAGAGGATAGGCAAAAATATATGTATACACCAGGACAAGGGGGGGGGGGGGGGGGGGGGGGGGGGGGGGGGGGGAGGGGGGGGGGGGGGGGGGGGGGGGGGGGTGGGGGGGGGGGGGGGGGGGGGGGGGGGGGGGGTGGGGGGGGGGGGGGGGGGGGGGGGGGGGGGGGCACACGGGAAAATCAAGAGCAGGTAAAAATGCTACTAGCTCTCGCTGATGAATTTATGTTAACACAAGAAATAACAGAAAACAAGAAAAAACAACTGCCTAGATTTGGTATTCCCAAACAACAGCAACCTAATTGATAACATAGAAATATCCCCAACTCTAATATCGGATCACAACATAACAACCAATATAAAAGCAACAGGAAAGGAAAAAACACAAACAATAGAAAGAAGCAAATTCGAAATTTTTAATTTTCACTCCAAAGCTATAAACTGGAAAGGTGTTGCATCCAGCATGGAAGTAATAGATTGGAAAACCATCTTCGAGGCCAAGACAACGGAGAAGACGCTGGAAATTGTTGAAAAACATGTCCCAAATATACGGGGCTCCAATAAACCTTAACACCCCCGCCCATGGCCTAAACCATTAGAGGTACAATAAAACTAACCATACCTTACAAAAGAGAATTTAATCCTGCATTTAATGAGAAACAATTAAAACTTGGTGTTCCCGCCATTGGCTTCCAAGACAGCCTGAATTCGCTTTGGGTAGCTTGCCAAAAGTGACGTGAATAGATCTTGATCGTTACGCAAACTTGCTAAAACAGTTTCAATGTGTTGCGTCATTGTATCCTTCGAAAATCGATTTGCTGCAGGTTCTTGAAACAAGAGACATTCAACCTTGTCCTTTATAACTGATCCAATGTGTTCACAGACGTTCAGGTCAGGAGAATTTCCTGGCCATTCTTCATTTCCAAAGATATCGATCTCATGGTTCCGCAACAACTGTTGAGTGGCTAATGCCTTAAAGCAGGGGGCCTTATCGTGCAGAAGTTTGACCTGATCGACATCCATAACATTGTTTGGTTTTCTAAGAAACGGAATGACATGCTGGGATAGAATAATATCACGAAAATACTGTCCCATCCCACTCTGACCCATTTGGCTTCAGCACCCACATGAGCTTCTTGCAGTGAAACAAAACAAAACACCAACACAGTCTGGCTTTTTTAATATTCGCGATAATGTTTCATTGTCATCGATTTCATCTGGTGTTGTGGCCCTCACTTCTTCGCAACTTTTTGGCAACCCATGAACGTGTTATAAAGGTGGCTCCAGCATCACGAGCTTCCCGAAATGTTATTGCTCGTATGCGATCTATCACACGTTGCCTCTCCGAATCACCAATTAATTGAGAAGCCATTATATTATCACTTTATCAGCTAGAGTAATTTTAATACCTGCATAAATAAATAATTTTATATATTTTTATAATCACTAAAAATTATTTCGATATAAGTAAACATGTAAGCTGCAAATGGGGGGCTAAGGTTTTTTGGAACCCCTTACAACAAAGAGGAAAGTGAAGCAGGTTCGAGAGACAAAAGAGGTCATTGTTCCGAAAGAGAAAAAGAGTGACTGCAAAATTAGTAACTGCAAAGACAACAATATCAGAAAAATATTAAATGATATACTGATTATGTCATACAGGAACTAATTAAGAAGCATACAGAAAAAGAAGAAGACGACGCTATAGAAGCGATAAAGGTTAAATGAAAGAACTTCTATAATTTTGGAAAAAGGAAGTCGAAAAATCACACGACTATCGGACCTTTGAAAAATGAAGACAGTGCTTTATTTGATGATCTAACAGAAGTATCTGAAATATTAAGAGCTCAGTATGAATCACCTTTCAGTATCCCGAAAACTGACAAACTGATATAACGGACTTCGACTTTACGACAGATGATATTACACAAGCTATAGGGAAACTAAAAGCACACTCAGCAGCAGGACCAGCCAAATGGAATGCCACACTGATCAAAAATTGCAAGAATGAAATCGCTGAGCCCTATATTGGATATGAAGACGATCACCAGACATGGGAGAAATACCGGGCATCCTGAAGAGCGCGAACATAGTCCCAATATATAAAAGAGGAGATCGATCCGAAGCCAAAGACTATAGGCCAGTGTCGCTTACATCTCATCTCACTAAAATATTTGAAAGAATAGTTAGAGAGAAAATCTATGACATTTTGGAAACTCAGAAGAAATTAAATGATAACCAACATGGATTTCGGTCAGGCAGTTCATGCCTATCACAACTAATGGAACAGTACAACAACATTATTGGCACACTTGAAAGTAAGGAAAACTATGATGTAATATACACAGACTTCGCCAAGGCGTTCGACTAGTGTGACTATAGAATCATAATACATAAACTGAGATATATGGGAATAACAAGAAAAGTAGGGAAATGGATATGTAATTTCCTTAGTGAGCGGAGGCAAGTCGTTACAGTTCAAGGAATATCTTCATCAGAATCAGAGGTCCGCAGCTCAGTACCACAAGGAACGGTATTAGCTCCACTACTCTCCATAATCATACTAACTGACATAGATGAGGACGTTACCAGAGACAGCACAGTAACATCCTTTGCCGATGACACAAAGATCAGTAGAAAAATAAGAAACCCAGAAGATATAGGATCTCTACAAACCGACATGAACAGAACCTACAAGTGGATGGAAGACAACAATATGAAGTTTAACACAGAAATTTCAGCTGTTAAGGTACGGAAAAAGAGAAGACCTAAAATCCATGGAATATTATACCTCAAATGGACAGGAAATTCAGAGAAATTCTAGAGCAAAAGATTTAGGGGTTGTAATGACTGATGATGCGAAATTTGAAACACAAAATAAGATAGCAGTAAACAGAGCAAAGAGAGTAACCTGGTAGATACTGAGAACCTTTAAACGAAGGGATAGGAATATAATGATTCCTCTACTGAAAACACTGATCATACCCAAATTGGAATACTGCTCGGTTCTAACATCCCCATATAAAAAGGAAGACATTAGACAGCTAGAAGGGATTCAGAGAAGCTTCACAGCCAAGATCAAGGGGTGCAAAGAACTTACTCTGCCCCCTTACTCTCTTTGCTCTGTTTACTGCTATCTTATTTTGTGTTTCAAATTTCGGAACATCAGTCATTACAACCCCTAAATCTTTTGCTTTAGAATTTCTCTGAATTTCCCGTCCATTTGGAGTATAATATTCCAAGAATTTTAGGTCTTCTCTTTTTCCGTACCTTAACAGCTGAAATTTCTGTGTTAAACTTCATATTGTTGTTTTCCATCCAATTGTAGATTCTGTTCATGTCGTTTGTAGAGATCCTATATCTTCTGGGTTTCTTATTTTCCTACTGATCTTTGTGCCATCGGCAAAGGATGTTACTGTGCTGTCTCTGGTAACGTCCTCATCTATGTCAGTTAGTATGATTATGGAGAGTAGAGGAGCTAATCCTCTTCCTTGTGGCACTGAGCTGAGGACCTCTGATTCTGATGAAAATACTCCTTGTACTGTAACGACTTGCCGCCGCTCACTAGGGAAATTATCAGTTATCAATATATCAATTTCCCTACTTTTCCTGTTTTTCCATATATTTCAGTTTGTGTATTATGATCCCATTGTCACACTTATCGAACGCTTTGGCAAAGTCTGTGTATATTACATCATAGTTTTCATTACTTTCAAGTGCATCAATAATGTTGTTGTAGTGTTCCATTAGTTGTGATAGGCATGACCTGCCTGACCGAACCCATGTTGGTTATCATTGAATTTTTTCTGAGTTTCCAAACAGTCATAGATTTTCTCTCTAACTATTCTTTCAGATATTTTAGTGAGATGAGATGTAAACGACACTGGCCTATAGTTTTGGCCTCGGATCGATCTCCTTTATATATTGGGACTACTGTATGCTCATTGATCACGCTCTTCAGGATGCCCGGTATTTCTCCCGTGTCTAGTGATCGTCTCCATATCCAATATAGGGGCTCAGCGATTGCATTTTTGCAGTTTTTGATCAGTGCTTTTGAGTGTGCTTTTAGTTTCCCTATAATTTAATTCACGTAACCTTTCCCAGTAATTTATTTCTTTGCATCCGTTGATCTTGGCTGTGAAGCTTCTCTGAATCCCTTCTAGTTGACTAATGTCTTCTTTTTTGCATGGGGATGTGAAGACCAAGCAGTATTCCAACTTGGATATGACCATTGTTTTCAATAGAGGAATCATTATATTCCTATCCCTTCGTTTAAAGGTTTTCAGTATCTGCCCAGTATTCTTTTTGCTCTGTTTATTGCTATCTTATTTTGCGTTTCAAATTTCGCGTCATCAGTCATTACAACACCTAAATCTTTTGTTTTAGAATTTCTCTGAATTTCCTGTCCATTTGGGGTATAGTATTCCATGGATTTTAGGTCCTTCCTTGGCACCTTTCCGTTATATCCCTGCAATTTCTTTTTACCTGGTTAGGTCAACTGTACGCCCTTGACAATTGGTCAGGTTAAGTCGTGATATTTTCGTTAAAACTAACGTATATTTTAACGAAATACTAAGGAATATTTTAATGAAAATATCACGATTTAACCTAACCAATTGTCAAGGGCGTACAGTTGACCTAACCAGGAAAGAAGAAATTCGGGGGTATAACGGAAAAGTACCCCTCTCTTTTTTCATACTTTAATAGTTGAAAAATTTCAGTGCTAAATTTCATATTTTTGCCTTCAGGCCAACTGTAGATTCAGTTCATGTCTGTTTGTGGAGATCCTATATCATCTGGGTTTCTTATTTTTTCAATAATTTTTGTCATTGGAAAAAGTTGTTACTGTACTGTCACTGGTAACTTCCTCATCTATATCAGTTAGCATAATTATGAATAGTAATAATGTGGGAATTTTCGATTTCCAATCTTTGAGAAGCCCACCCCAGTAGTATAGCCGCAAAAGGGGAGAGTGCAAGAATGTTGCAGGTTATTATGTAATGTCGCAAAGGGGGGTGGGGGTTGTTGCAAAGGGGGGTGGGGTTGTTGCAAAGGGGGTGGGGGGAAAACTTGGAGGCGGCGTTATCCCCCAAGAGAAAGGAGGAGGAGAGAAAGGAGGAGAGGTGTTCACCTGGCAGGAGCCAAGTGCACATTAAGACTTCAGCCGAGTTGGCGTTGTTTTATAGGCTCCTAATCAGCCAGTTGGCGTAAATGGCTTGAGTTGCCAGATACCGCGATACCATTGTATACATTATTATAGACTCCTAATCAGCCAGTTGGCTGTAAATGGTTGTCAGATACCTCTTTTTAGCAGTATTATTGTATACATTATTTATTATATACGCCTAATCAGCCAGTTGGCTGTAAATGAGTTGCCAGATAGCGCCATGTATTCCGAAGACAGAGTTGCCAGATACCATTGTATACACTATTATAGACTCCTAATCAGCCAGTTGGCTTAGAAGGCTTAAATATTGCCAGATACCGCAATACCGTTGTATACATTATTATATTTCGAATACCGGTAGTAGAAGGCATAACAATGAACAACATTGCATCATTCTTTTTATTATAAATATATAGAAAATAAATATACATTTGAGGAATATGCGTATAACAAATATATACACACAATTATGGATATATATAAAATAAAATATACATTTCAAATAAATATACACTTCAATAGAAATATGTACATAACAGTACACGAGAAATATACACACACACACACAATTATGGTGATATATAAAATAAAATTTACATTTCAAATAAATATACACTTCAATAGAAATATGTACATAACAGTACAGGAGAAATATCACGCAAAATATATATATATATATATATATATAATATAACACAAATCAATAGAAATATGCGTATAATCGGGGAAATGTCAAGCAAAATATATACAATTCACTTTTTTTTCAAAATACTAAACTCGGTCTTAATCGAGTTTACAATTACATCATTATTGCTCTGCATTACGCAGTATATGCGGCTTAATAATATTTCACCGCTTAAAATATAGGGAAACCTGTATTCGATATGAAGGGCTTTCATATCGTTCAGTACTATTTTTGTTCCCACTTTACAACCGGTTGGTAAGTCATCTTTAAACACGTCTAGAATACAATCAAAAGCACGCACAAAGAGTTCATCGTTAGCTACATTATTAAACACAAGTTTATAAGAACGCTTTTCCAATCGAGGGTTTATTTCTACCGACTCGAGCTTTTCAATCGTGAACTCACTCAACATAGCGGCAATTGAAATAATCTTCTAAATCGTTACGACAACTGCGCGTTATATAAAGAAATAGTTCTTCAGGGTGAACGGTGTAGGTGAGCTCAGCCTTGTACCGATCAATTGCTTTGTACCAAAGTTCATGGTATTTCAAAGAGTCTAAACTTTTTAAATAAACATCCAGCACTAGACCATTCTCACCAGCCCTACACTCGGTAAACCCATCGAGCAGAGCGGTGTATGCGTATTCAAGTACTGTATCAAAATAAAACATATCCGTAACACGCGCGTCTAATATAGGTTTCAGTTTACGGAATCCGACGATTTCAAACATTCTGTCGAGGATGAAACGGTTTCGCGTAGGAATAAGAGCGTTATTATCAGAAGCATTCTTCCACATCAACCGTATATCAATGCACGGCCGATCGTTATTTATACACAACGTACATACAACGGCGTATGAGGGTGCGTCACTAATCTGCTCTCTTCTTGTACCTACGTTAGCAGGTATTTTATAACGATCTTCACTCCACTTCTCAACTATCACAAAGATTCTATTCATCTCCTCGATACTTAATAAACCCGTTTGTTTGTCGGTCTACATTCCGTTTCCAGTACATAGCTAATGGTACCGGAATTACGCCTGAACACGCGCAACGATTTCGTCACGGACACATCGTACGAGGCGTTGAGAATGCTGCTCAAAGGAAGTTCCATCGTATTCGAAGAGCGCACGTCCACTCGGCTCAAGCTCTGAGATAACTATGAGCCGTGTGAGGCACGCAGGTAGGCAGGAATGGTTCGACGGGCGGCTGACTCGATGATACGTGAATGGGCTTGTTCCGCGAGTCGAATTGTTGTACCGGTACAAGAATATCACTACCAGCCTACGCACCAGACATTTTGGATAAACTAGGAACATTTTACTAAACATCTCCACACTCCGGCGCACTATTTGAGAGGAACATATGTTCATATTTTTCCTTTCTGCCCATCAAACGATACTCGTCTCTAAACTCTGTTAAAAATTCACGCAGGGCACTAGCCACAACCTCACTACGAACCTCATCATGATATACGTTAATATAGTGATAAAAATACTTAAGATTGTTCATGATCACGAGATTCACATTTCCAGTCGTAGGGTATGAGTAATCGACATGGTGTAGCATGACGTAATACCGCTTGTCACACCACCCATCAGCAAGACTCATTATCCATACCTGCTGCTTCTCTTCTGCACGCGTTGTTTCTTTTACTTCACGGTGTATGTGAGACTTTATAAAGTTTAGCTCTGCAGTATACTTCAGCACATCGTCTGTGCAACGAAAGCCTTCAACGGTCTCACCAGAACATCCGTAGAGTATTTGTACATCTTGGAACTTCGCACAATCCAATGTGTTTTTAAAAGCATAGGAGGGATGAATAGGAAGTTTTTCGGTATCCACCACATCCTGGCACTTTACTGAATACCATTTCGTAAACGTTGTACAAGCAATATTAAAGGTAGCCATTTGAATACACGTCTGATCTGAATACACGTCTGATCTCTGGGGCTTACTGCGGTCGGCTGACCACGCAGGGACTCCCAGATAGTAGCATGACTCACGGTCTTACAGTGGGCGGAGCTTAGAACTTTCACCTACACACACACACACACACACACACACACACACAAAGGAGAAAGTGAAACGCTATTTGAAACATGATTTATTTTATAAACGAGATATTCAAGTTATATATATTTACAAATACGATTTAATAAACGAGATATTCAAGTTATATATATATATATATATTTACAAATAGATACGATTATATACAAGACGTGTGAGTTAGAAGCATCATTGGTATCCAAAGGTACGGTATCATAGGTACCAGGTAACTGGTAACGTTTCCTATAGGTGTTACGGCAAACCATCGTACCCCTAAGTTCCTTCACGCCCCCCAGCTTCTGCGCCCGAAAATTGTGGGTGCCTACAATTAGTTGGTGAGGTTGTTCATCCAAACATACTAGATCCTTCAACGACTCAAAGTTAACAACCTCCCGATTCGCATGGTTGAGCGTAATACCCTTTGCCTTCACGATATATTTCATTTCATCCCCCACCCTGACCCGTACCCCATAAGTCTTAGGTCCTGTTGAGGCAAAAGAGTCGGCGTATGCGTTGTCCCCATACTCATCCTTGATCTCATCAGTGAGCTCGCCGAGGAACTCCCTAATAGTGGGCATGTATTCACCCTCCCTCTCTGTGAATATCACGCTATCTGTATCGGCATACAATACTCTCCGCCCAAGAGAATGCAATAGACCCCAAAGTTTTATACGGGCGTAGGCTGTTGTGAAGCTGGCCACAGGTATGTTTGTAACCCTTGAGGTATCTGTGGCAAATTCAGTGTTGTTGTACTTTATTACGTAAGTATTACCTACATTTACGATCTCCATGACCTCTTTATCGGGGCATTGGCATAATCCCGACATCGCTATAACTTTGTGCCAAATGAATGCTCCCTCTGCCGGTATTCTGCGCAAATTTTCCCCATAGACTGTTTAGACACAACTTTGCACTAAAGCGCTTGCCAGGATCCTTTACAATTTGGACACGATCAAGTTGTATACCTTCGCGGTCGCGGTAACGTTGAATATAGGCAGACTTTTCATCTTCGGTATCAACTCCTCGCGGATACCCTGATGCCTCAACCTTATCCTTCAAAAGGTGTTTATATATGGTGTGAAAAGGTTGGGTAGCTTCTGAAACCTCCACACCTCATGTATCTTCAGTATTCTATAACCATGGCGCAAGGCTAGGGCCAACTCAGGACTTGCATATACGCCTTTGATCTTACGCTGGTGGGGTATATGGTTACATTCGCCGTTATCCTCTTCCGCGCACTTCACGCACAGGGGAAACATGAGCTTGTCGTCGATAACGACAGGTAAGATCGGCATCCATAAATTGCGTGGGGGGAGTACGTCTACGAAAGAGATCCCAAAGTAACGATCATTCAAATTTTTTGAAAATTCATTGATGGATGGTAGGCTAGGCCCCACCAGTTTCTCAGGAGCGCCCACGGGGTACGGATTGCTCTTCATCACGTATGGGTATAAAGAACAGAAATCGTAGTAATGGAGCTTCACGCCCTCCATAGGTGGGAAGTATAGTCTGAAAGGATTTGTACGTCCTCCAAACAAGCTATCACCACATTTGAGAGGATCCAGCACCATTGAACGCTTGATCGCTTTTATTTCCTCACGGTACACCTCGTCTGTCTCCATCCGTACATCATATTCATGCTCCCACAAGACTTTGTGAGTGAACTGTGATCCTATAAGTTGATCGCGGGTGCGGGTCGATGCAAGACAGTCGGCAGGAGACCTACCGTTGATATCTCCGGTGACTCCGCACTCAGGACGGGGGCATCCATGCCACCAGCAACCGTTAAAGGAGTACACAGTCTTCACACCAGTGACACGGTTTTCACTTAACCCATCAACCCAAAAACACGTCCATTAATCTTAATGGGTACTTCACCCGTGTTGCGGGCGTGCTTTATGTATACACCTGTCTGTTGCTGTAGGTGTATGAGCCAGTAAATAGCCTTGTGCCCGTAACTGCGGGGATTGTTTCGGTGAATAATGGCTAAGGTGTCTTTCGGCATGAAGTTATTCTTGAACACCGTAAAACATAATGATGCGATGGTGGTTGCGACTTGCAGTGGATCGCATTTGAAACGGGCTATGTACATCCTTCTAAAGGCCTGGAAACGTACTCTAAGCACGCGCACATCATTCACGCAATAACGCTCACATTCATCAGCTATATTATAAGGGTTACTTTCATTAAAACTGTCGTAGTATCGATCAAAGTCTTCACGTTCATCCATGCAGTCAAAATAATGTTTGGGGGGTGGTGGGCCTACGTAGTTTAAAGTCTCGCTGGTGAGGAAAGTGTATGGGAAGTATCCTTTGGAAACTTCAGCTGCTACTCCCATCACCTTGGGTAGCTTTGCTAATTTACAAGGTGTGAATAATAAAGTATCTTTAAATTGTACATTGCCTCTTATCTGCATCTGTATTAATTTGTTGCCTCTTTTCAATGGATCACCTGTAAATATCTCAGAGGATTCGTGTTCAAGCAACTCTTATAAAGGAACTGCGTGTCAAACTTTGCCCCGTTATGGGCGAGAATATACACAGTCATTTTTTTGAACTTGTCGGCTAACTTGACAATATAGGACACAAATAGTTTCACAGGACTATCGCTGACATTCGTTTTAAAAACGTTTGTCCGTTTACCACATTTGGGGCACTCGTCACATTCGATATCCATACACTCATCACAGATAGTCTGGCTCACAAGTAAATGTGGAATTACCTCTTTGGTTTCAGCGTTCGTATATGTTTCTATATCGTAGTATACAGTTATACAGGGGTTATTTTTAGGCTTAGCATCTTTCATATAACATACATGCTTTACTCCATCCGCCTTATATTCCTCCTGGCATGTAGGACAGTGAATTACGTCACACTTGTGCTTAAATTCAAGTTCACAGTCTACAGCTAGTTTACGGGCACGCTCCACGACTGTAGGCAACCAAATTTTTTGAGTTCGTGTATTTTGTACAGTAAACATACGTGCTAAGAGTACTGCTATAAAGCCGCAACCACGATCGACGTTTATATGCCGTCTATAAATAGCTTGAGAATTGAAGTTAAGAGTATACGGTATGGCACTATGACCCGCAACACGGTATACATGGTCAATATTTACCGTGAAGTTGTCCATATTGAAGGCTATACTACTTTGGGCGGCTTGCATTATACGCCCTAATATATATTCTACATCTTCAGCCGCCAAACGTCTAAATGGCACTATCACCCAATAATCGTCTACAATTCAGTGTTTCCCAACCGGGGTCCATATGGCTCCCTGGGGGCCATGGCACATTTGAAGGGGGCCACAAGAAAATGTTATTTTGTAAAATAGAGTTAAATCTGCATATTACCTACTGAAAATAATGCTTATGGGGGCCATAGGAAAAAATAAGGTTCCTAAGGGGGCCATAAGCCAAAACCGGTTGGGAACCACTGGCTCTACATCACCGTCATCTGACCCGAATCCAAAGGACAGACTCGTCCTGACTTCACGCTCGTCACGATTCTGAAGAGCAAACTCTATAATACTCTCTACAACCCGGCGTAGTCGGCGCTCAATTCCACTGCTATACATGACTCTAGGGTCGACCCTGACTCTATACCGATTTCTAGTCAAGGCTGGGGTGGGGGCTGCGGATCGCACCAATTCCAGCGTTATACCATCCTCAACAGAACGGGGGGCGGAATTAGTGGATATATTAGGTGCTGCTGATGGGGGCCCTGTTGCGTAGGAGGTTGATGGTTGGGGCTCTATTATTGTAGACTTAACAGAACGGGGGGCGGCGGATGAATAAGGGGATATATTAGGTGCTGCTGGGGGTGTTGTTGCGTAAGAGGTTGAGGGTTGGGGATCTATTACCGCTGCAACAGACGCGTATTTCGGTCGCTTTATACCTGACGTGGGTATCTCATACCTCCGCTTTGGACGTGTTACCGGTATCGCTGGTGAGGGTTCAGGGGAGGAGATCACAACTACACTGTCGTCGAGGTCATCCGTAATGATGGGCTGCTCTACCTCATCGTCATTCACGGTTCTGTGGGAGAAGAAATATAAGGATCAGCACTCAAAATTTGTAATATTTTGTAAATGACTCACTTAGGAGTGTGACGTGTTAGAAATGGACTCTGTAGAAAAATTCAGATTCACGAGCCCATCCACATGTATTATATCTGGACCTACAGGATGTGGTAAAACTGTGTTTATGCTTAAAATCATTAAAGAAAAGGGGGAGATGTTCTCGAAATTTGTGCATAAAGTTATATGGTGCTATTCGACGTATCAATCAGTGTTCAACGAGTACCAAGATGATATTTTGTTCCACAAAGGCGTATATGACGTTAATTCGTTAAAGGGAAATGAACATACAATCATTGTAATTGACGATCTCATGTTGGAGATGGATAAAACGTTTGCCGAGACATTTACAGTATTCTCCCACCATCTTAACATAAGCGTGTTCTTCATCAATCAGAATCTATTTTTCAAAAATAGATACATGCGCGATGTGTCGTTAAATACGCAATATCTAGTCTTATTCGCGCAACGTAGAGATGTATCACAAATTGGGGTATTAGCCAATCAAATGTTCCCGAATCAGCGTAAGGAGTTTTTGGAAGTTTATAAAGAAGCTACAAGCACGCGTTACGGATATTTGCTTTGCGACCTTCATCCGCGAAACACGTTTAGAGTGCTTCTGCGAACGAATATATTTCCAAACGAGCCTGAAACGGTGTATATTCCAGAATGACAAAGAGACTAAAGAAATACCGTGAATTAATAAAAATCTATCATCGACTGCCTCGGGCAATGCAGCAGATGTTTATTAAAAATATCGATGCCGACTTTTTAAAATGCATCTGTGAAATCTGTCTTAACGTTATAAATTGCAATGTATCAATGAAAACCCATCAGAAGGCTCGCCTACGCCGCTACAAGAACATAATACGTGCACTCGCTCGTAAAAGCCAAACTGTAGCGAAGAAAAAGCGAATTATTGTACAAACAGGAGGGTCATTTCTCCCCATCTTATTTTCAGTTTTGGGTCCTTTACTGACTAGATTAATATAATGAAGAAAGTGGTAGTGATTCCCCACGAGGTGTACGCCTCACTGCAAAGAAAGACACGATCTAGATCCCCGTAAAAGCAGACTTAAAAGAATGGAAAGCGAATTGTTAGCCCTATTAAACAGTGAAAAAACACCTGATGAGAAAAGAATCTTATACCAAGAAGCTCTGCAGAAATTTCTTCACGAGTACGAAAATTATAAGAGCCCTACAGAGATTCCTGTGGTTATTAGGCACAGCACGGGGGACGATGGCGACATAGGATCTGTACCCGCGACACAGCTGACCAACCAAAAAGATTAGCCACACAACATATCGAACATGTATTAAAAAATACCCTCCCACTTACATTGAGGAGTAAAGGCTTAAGTCTTTATAATCTATTGAATGAGGATCCCGCCATACAATGGACCGATACAGGGGAGATCATTGTGGAAGGATCAAAGGTACAGGGATCGAATATCGTAGACATTGTCCATGATCTGGTGAGAAAGTGGGATAGGCCATCACCATCAGGATGGAAGCATATTAAAGCAAGACTACAACAAATAAATGTCCCTAAAACGTTGATAGGAAATCTGAACAGGTTAAAAGACTTGGAACATGCAACGCCTGTGACACAATTGAAGGCGCCGTCACCCCCGGGTAACACCTTTGAAGAGGAGCAAGAAGAGGTTAAACCAACCCTACCCACGTGCCTCTAAAATACGCAAATGGCTAACGTATTAACTAAACGCTATTATGACATTTCTACCCCATCCTCTTACGGCGGCGTAGATAGACTGTACAGAAGTGTTTACGGAGTAGGAAAAAAAGATGTTGAAAGATTTTTGAGGGAGCAGGACGCTTATACGCTTCATAAGCCTGTGAGAAAAAGGTTTAAAACAGCCAAGACAACGGCTTCCTCGATTGATTCTATTTGGCAAGCAGATTTAACAGACATGCAAAGATATTCTGTGTATAACGATGGTTACCGCTACATTCTATTCATAATAGACGTGTTCTCTAGATATCTGTGGCTAGTTCCTCTGAAAAATAAATCACCTGAAACAGTTGCTAAAGCCACCAAAACGCTAATGTTAAAAGAAAACAGGGTTCCTGGCTATTTTTGTACGGATATGGGGAAGGAGTTTATAGGCCGTGCTTTTCAGAATATGTTGACAGAGTTTAATATCAGCTATTACACAACCAATTCTATACATAAGGCTTCTTTAGCTGAAAGAGTTCAGCGCACCATAAAGGAACGCATGCACCGTTATTTTACACATAAAAACACATACAGATTTCTAGACATTCTGGAATCATTGGCATCATCCTACAACCGCTCACACCATCGCACGATTGGGGCAACACCTAACGAAGTTTTAGAAAGAGGTACGCTCCCGAGAAGAGATGGATCACCCACCACCACCACCACCACACTCTGTGCGCTTCAAAATCAATGATTATGTAAGGCTGTCGCGTTCGGGGAATAAATTCGCAAAGGGTTTTGAGCAAGGATGGACACGCGAGATTTTTAAAGTTAGGGCTGTGAGACCTAAAGGTGTGATAATGATGTATTACATTGAAGATTTGAATGGGGAAGAAATCTCAGGAGGCTTTTACCGCGAGGAATTGCAGAAAGTTGCGTTTAATTTAGAAAAAAATGTGTTTAAAATTGAGAAAATTTTAGGAAGCAAAGGTTCAGGAAGGAGAAAAATGTACCTGGTGAAATGGCTAGGGTACCCAGAAAGCTTCAACACCTATATAAAAGCTGATGCAATAATGAAGCTTAAATAGTATGCAACATGGCTCCTAACCATTTCTACGTCACACTCCCGTCCTCCTCGTCCCTGTCTGTACACCCTAACAACACGCTAGCCAACTTTGTAACAGAACTCCATGGGCACATTGAATTGGGTCGTGATTCGTATGAGGTGGGGATATGCGAAATTCAGCTGGACACCGTCTTTTTAAATATTGAACATAAAGAAACCGTTTTTACGATTCTTAGAGACATTGACGAGTGTGAAAAAGCTGGGGTAGCTATGGATGAAACTATGCGCATCGCTCGGACTAAGATTACACGGTATTACAGTACAGAAGTAAGACTAGGGCCGGGTCAATATGGTTCGGCCGAGGATGTTGTGAGAGGCTTAAACGTGAGTTTAAGAAACTCAAACCTTACGAATGATTTAGTATATGAAATCGTAAACAACCCTGCACATACACTAATCCTAAAATCAAAGACTAACAGACGTCTTAAAGAACATAGAAAGTTCAAAATTCTAACCAACGGCCGATATAGCGCAGCCTTCCAAAGAGACACATTTCACGAGACACAGTATAACTTGTCCAGATTAATGTATCAATTGAAGATGGAGAAATTGGCTGAAAGGTCCCCAGACATGTGCTATATTTACAGTAATATAGTGGAGCACCAGTTTGTTGGGGATACCCAGGCACGCCTGCTGCGCATTGCTCACATCCCCAACCATAGAGGAAGGAGTTTGAGTATTACATATGACAGGCCCCATTATGTGAATGTCGCAACTAATTTAATAACCAATATCACAATATATATAAGAACGATTGAGGGCGAAAACTTCCCATTCGGTAACGGGAGCTTAACAGTGAAGCTACACTTTCGACGCACTGAGTTATAATGGATAGAAAGCCTTTCACCGTCTATCGAGGGATGCGATACCAGCGCGGTAGTGGACTTGGATCCATTTTTTCATCCATACTACGTACGGCTGTTCCTTTGCTGAAGAGGGGTGCCAGATACCTTGGAAGGAAAGCGCTACAATCAGGCCTTAACACTGCAGAAGACATATTGGCCGGGGCTAAACCTAAAGAAGCTCTAAAAAAACATTTAAAGCGTACACGGAACGAAATCATCAAAGATGCAAAGAGAAAAATGCGTGGTGGCGGGAAGAAGAAGAGGGCTCCCCGGAAGAAGAAGGGGTCACGTGGTATTAAACGTAAAAGGCTATCAAAAAAGAAATGCTGTAAGCGAATGAAACCTATGGTTGACCACTTTTTTGACTGATATAAGCTAAGGATATTGATCTCATGAATCATAGTTTGTTTACCACTTGTCGAGAGAGGAGTCACTATTTCGCCATGGCACGCTTCATCCACCCATGTAGTTCACAATGCTGTAAATCGGAGCTGTCCTTTTTTGAGCTCCCGCCAACCCAAGTTTCTATTGAGCACAGTGACTTTATTACAATTAACCCTTTAAACACAATTAGTTCACCGAGTGCACCTATAGAATTCGTGATACCCAGCTCAGGTCCTTACTTTTTTGATCCAAGCTGTGTGCACATGTACGCTAAGCTACGTATAGCCCATTCTGATGGAACGGCCTGCGATGACAAATATGCTGTATACCCTGAAACAAACTTTCTGCACGCCATATTCAACCAGTGTGACGTATATTTAAATCAGACCAACATATCGGCAGGCACGGGGTACTATCATCTACGAGCCTATTTGGAAAATGTCCTCAACTTTTCCAAAGAAGCGAAGGCTACCTTTTTAAGTGCGGAGGGATATTATCAAACTAAAGATGAAAATAGTATAAAGGACAAATTTAAAAATTCTAAAAAGAAAATATACGAGTGTTTTGGACGGTTGCACACAGATTTCACTTTCCAGGAGAAGTTGCTTGTGAACGGGGTGGATATGAAAATAAAGCTCACCCGCACGAGTCCTGAGATCTGCTTAAATCTGGATGCGAATCAAGAAGAGGGTGCAAAGTCCGTTGTGGTTCACATTATGGACACATACCTCCGCGTACGGCGAGTGAAATTAAGTTCACCAAAACAACTAGAAATTGAGAAAAATTTACTAAACGCTACAGTGAAATATCCTATTAACAGAGTGCAGATCAAACTATATACGGTTCCTGCAGGGTTGGCATCGAAGCAGATAGAAAACATTGCCCTGGGAAATCTTCCTAAAAGGATATTAATCGGCATGCAGGACCACGCTTCGGTGAATGGAAAATATAAAAAGAGTGCCTTTAAATTCGAGAATTTCGGACTTAAAAATATAACTCTATACGTTAATGGCACTGCTTTGGGTGGAACAATGGGTACGGACTATTCATCAGACGCTGTGTTACCTCTTTGTGCCAGAGCCTATAGTAATCTGACCCATATTGCAGGTGATTGTGATGAGCTTGGTAATGGGGTAACGCAGGAAGAATTCATTGATCAATTTAACCTTTATCCGTTTGACATTACACCTGACTTATCTGCTAGCGTAAATACCCATTTAACACCACAGCAGAGCGGTAACATCTCAGTGCGGCTGGAATTCGCCAAGCCTATAGACGCTCCTATTAGTGTACTAGTATATCTCGAATCGCAAGCCCTAATAGAAGTAGATAGATTTAGAAGCGTTATCACTGACTTTTAAAATGGATGCTAATACACTTCAGAAAGTAATGGAGCGAGTCACACGTTCCAAATTTATCGGCGTGTTTGCGAAGAATGAAACATTGAGTTTGCCAAGTACGCGAGAATGCGGTAGTCTTATTGTGAACACAGACATCATCGGTAATGAAGGGATTCACTGGATCGCTGTCTATTTTAAAAATAGACAGCGCCTGTACTATTTTGATTCACTCGGTACTCAACCCTGGAGTGACCCTATTATTGTAAAATTTCTCGCTCAGTTACATATTCCCGAAGTTGTATGGAACCCATTTCGTATGCAGGGATATTTTACTAATGTTTGCGGAATGTACTGTGTCTCATTTCTCATGCATATGTCAAATGATAAAGAATTTATAAATTTTTTAAATTTATTTGACCCGTGTCACACTCACCGAAACGATGAAATGGTATGCAGACAGATAAAAAACCGTTTTCCAATTGTACGTACTCGTTGTATATTATAATGTTTTTGTTCGTATATTTGTAACGGTATATTCGTTTATTGTACTGATTTCTTTCATTTAATAAATTTATGAAAATATATTGTGTCTTCTTATCCCAAAAAGATCGAAAAACACTTACATTATTTCGGTGTGACATTGTTGACTGATCAGTATACCCTCCCTATTCCGAGATTCTTCAAAAGATTGTATAACTCGTGTCAAATCCTCATCGGACCTTAAAGGAATAATGCTTTTAAAACATATACAGAGTATACAGACAGACAGATCCCCATTATGTGAAGATATCTTTGGTTCGAGGAGTGAACGCCATAAAAATTTCGATTTTAGCATAATGGGGAAATAACACTGATTGACATTTTTGGCGAGTATCTATTTGACGAGATACTACAACTCTCCATATATATATAAAATTCTAATTATAGACACTTACATTTCTATGGTAGTCCCTTGCGTCGGGTTGTAAGGAGCGTCACTGCAAATATCTTCTACGGTTTGCGTTGAAAATAATTCGCCACAATCAATCGCATTGAAAAGACTAATTGTGGTTAATGCTGCAGTATCACGTTCTTCATACAAGTCTGGGGAGACGTACAGGTCCATGGTGGAGGATGTGTGACACTGCTGACTGATCAGTATATCATCCATATTCCGAGGTTCTTCAAAAGATTGTATAACACGTGTCAAATCCTCATCGGACCTTAAAGGAATAATGCTTTTAAAACATATACAGAGTATACAGACAGATCCCCATTATGTGAAGATATCTTTGGTTCGATTACCAATTTCGATTTTAGCATGATGGGGAAATAACATTGATTGACATTTTTGACTAGTATCTATTTGACGAAATACTACAACTCTCCATATATATATAAAATCGAATTATGGACACTTACATTTCTATGGTAGTCCCTTGCGTCGGATTGTAAGGAGCGTCACTGCAAATATCTTCTACGGTTTGCGTCGAAAATAATTCGCCACAATCAATCGCATTGAAAAGACTAATTGCGGTTAATGCTGCAGTATCACTTTCTTCATACAAATCTGGGGAGACGTACAGGTCCATGGTTGAGGAATGATTATTCACTGATGCGAAAATAGCTACTGTTACTCCCAACTGAAAATATCCCCTTTTATATGCACATTCGCCAAGCTCCGCCCAAAAGACCAGATGTTCGTCGTGATTGGCTGCCGATGTAGCTGGGTGGAGCTATGACGTGTACCATTCCGCTATAACGGGTACGGACGAGTAATTGCATCTTTATATTTTCACTAATAGAATTAATGCTCTTATTCTCCTTTGAAAATTATTTGGTGATTCGTATAGAACTTTTGATATTGATTCCAAATATGGTTTCAGAAGTTTTCTATCACCCATAGTTTTCGAGAAAATAATATTTCCATTTACTCAATTTCCCGCATCATTAGTCACTAATGTAATCGAGAGGGTATAAAGAAATATATCATAATTATATTTTAAAAATAACATTCGGTTTCAACGTTAAACTGTAGGTCTAAGGTGGTCATTACACATAATAAAATAAAGTGGTTGGCAGATAAATGGGCACCCTACGTGTCCTAGTGGTTAAGACGCGGGGCTGTTGATGGTTCGGAGTTAAACTGTAGGTCTAAGGTGGTCATTCCACATAATAAAAGAAAGTGGTTGGCAGATAAATGGGTACCCTATGTGTCCTAGTGGTTAAGACGCTGGGCTGTTGATGGTTCCACGTTAAACTGTAGGTCTAAGGTGGTCATTACACATAATAAAAGAAAGTGGTTGGCAGATAAATGGGTGCCCTACGTGTCCTAGTGGTTAAGACGCTGGGGCTGTTGATGGTTCCACGTTAAACTGTAGGTCTAAGGTGGTCATTACACATAATAAAAGAAAGTGGTTGGCAGATAAATGGGTACCCTACGTGTCCTAGTGGTTAAGACGCTGGGCTGTTGATGGTTCCACGTTAAACTGTAGGTCTAAGGTGGAGTGGAAAGCTTGACCTTCGTCAGAATGAACAATTCGGGCGGAAGCTAACCAAAGGTTATCCAAAGGGTATATATATATATATATATATATATATATATATATATATGGGATGAAATTCACAATAAAACACGTGAAATGAATGAATGCTGAAAACAAGGAGTGAGGTGAGGTTTTGTTTGATTTGACTCGTAGAAAGGTAAAATATGGTCGACCGAGTTGGGCAGATTCTCGGAAATCCTTTCCTCTATCGGATTATGTTTTGGGTATTTCCAACTTTCTTCGTTTCTTTAAATTTCGTTTTTCAATTTTCTTCGCAGGGATGAAGCTCATGTGTTTCGAATTGTATCGCGAAATCATGAAAATATTTTAGAGATCTGGTTTTAAAGCTTTTGTTAATGAAGAATATTAAATATACTCGTATTTATAGTAAATATTGATGTAGTCTTATGATAATACAATAACTAAAATTTTAGTTATCTCATTCACATGAATTGGAACTCTTTATTCACGTTTGCTATTATTTATTGATTGGTGCATAATTAGTTGGGTATCCCTTATAAAAATCATTTCTGTCTAACGATTTATTTATTGGGTAACTTTACTAATTCTATTAACGCGTAAATCTTTCTGAAACATGAAATCATTGTTCAAAGGCTTTATTTGCTGGATCTATTTAAACTCCTTCGCGTGCAGTTTAGGTAATTACATTTATTCAAGTAGAGTTTGCAACCTCTCCTTTCTTCAAGCGAATACTGCAACGTTATACATATTGATGCAGCTTAGATAATTTTTTTGGTTATTTCCAACTTTCTTCGTTTCTTTAATTTCGTTTTTCAATTTTCTTCGCAGGGGATGAGCTCATGTGTTTCGAATTGCATCGTTCTATAATTCTGTTTTCTATGGTTGGTTGGATAACTACGTTATTTGTTCCGTCTTTGAATCTTCCAATTGAATATCTATATAAACATAGTTATTTTATATGTTTGATTCTTCCAACTGATTAACTATATAAATATATATATTGTGGTTTACGTATAGTTTAAAATAATATACGTTTGGTATGATTTTCATAATATATATATATATATATATATATATTTCTATAATTCTGTTTTCTATGGTTGGTTGGATAACTACGTTATTTGTTCCGTCTTTGAATCTTCCAATTGAATATCTATATAAACATACTGTTATTTTATATGTTTGATTCTTCCAACTGATTAACTATATAAATATATATATTGTGGTTTACGTATAGTTAAAATAATATACGCGGTAAGATTTTCATAATATATATATATATAATATTATATAATATATAATATATATATATATATATATATTCTATTAATTCTGTTTTCTATGGTTGGTTGAATTATGGATAACTACGTTATTTGTTTCGATAAGTTCAACTTCAAGGAAGCTCAAGTTAATGTTATATTTTGCATATAATCCACTATATACATCTATTGTAAAACACTATATACATCTATATTTCAATTAGTGTGTAATTATTTAATTCATCTACCATTTGTGGTACACAATGCTTATTAGAATACATGGTGCGATCTGGCAAACTCAGCACCCCAATACAAGGCGTGATCTGGCAACTCAGCCAGAATAGAGGCTTATAAAAGATCGAGAAGCTGGTGAAGACTCATTCCCAGCTCGGCTCCAGCCGAGCAAGGACCTCTGGTCCTTCTTTTTTTGGCCCTTTGGTAAACCCCTTAGTGGCCTTTAGGTTAGGAAAACGAAAATAATATGCCTTAAAGGCAACTACTCTCTCTCTCTCTCTCCTTCAGGCGTCTCTCTCTCTCTCTCCTACAGCGTCTCTCTCCCTCCTTCAGCTCTCTCTCTCTCCTACAGGCGTCTCTCTCCCTCCTTCAACTCTCTCTCTCCTGCATGTGTAACTACTCCATGTGTACCTCCTGCATGTGTGCGTATGTGTGTGTACCTCCTGCATGTGTACCTCTCCCCCCTTGGCTGATTAGACGTATAATAATAATGTATACAATAATACTGCTAAAAAGAGGTATCTGACAACCATTTACAGCCAACTGGCTGATTAGGAGTCTATAATAATGTATACAATGGTATCGCGGTATCTGGCAACTCAAGCCATTTACGCCAACTGGCTGATTAGGAGCCTATAAACAACGCCAACTCGGCTGAAGTCTTAATGTGCACTTGGCTCCTGCCAGGTGAACACCTCTCCTCCTTTCTCTCCTCCTCCTTTCTCTTGGGGGATAACGCCGCCTCCAAGTTTCCCCCACCCCCCTTTGCAACAACCCCCTTTGCAACAACCTCATCCCCCTTTGCAACAACCTCACCCCCTTTGCAACACCCCCTTTGCAACATTACATAACATAATAACCTGCAACATTCTTGCACTCTCCCCTTTTGCGGCTATACTACTCACCCCAACTAATATTGGTAACACTGCACAACACATTTTCTGTCCTTTGTATAAATTCTGCTGATTTATATGTATTTTGATGCGCTGATTATGAATATGCTATTATTTTTTCTCTAACACCCACCATTTTTCCAGAAAACTACGTTAATATTCCACAAAAGGGATCTTTCCTGTTTCATTAACTGTTTCCTATTTTTATGAAAACAACGTGATATGTACAGTTTTTCACGCTGATTTCAAAATTATAAACCATTTCATCGAGAAATATATAACCAAAAAGTATAATGTGCAGAAACTAGCAAATGTTTGAAACAGCGTAGGCTATAGAAATTTTAAAATAATACGCTCATTTTAAAAGGACATTTTCCAGTTTATGTACCGTTTTCTACAGTACATTTACATACAGCATAGTAAACATTTTTAGAATGAAATTATTTATTCAAGGACCATTCGGAAATGCATTTTAACATTTGTGCAGCTTGTTTTGTCGTTTAAAGACGTTCCAGGTGCTCTCTATCTGCTGAGTGTGGGCACCGGTCGCTGGATCGACAAAATTTTCACTGTGATTTATAGTGTAGTGACGAAAGTTATAATGTGGGATTTTATCAATTTGATCGTAAGATTTCCACATATCACTAATAATAGTAGATCCAGGCAGAATGTTGGCTTTTATGCAACTTTCTAGTGTTTCTTTGCTTCTGTTAGGCACAGCATAGAGTAAAACAGAAGGTTAGGTTAGGTTAGGTTAGGTTAGGTTAGGTTATCAAGAACTTACCTCTCTTAAAAAGTTGTTATAATCGACGGCGGTTGTATGACCAATCAAAAATAAATTATATGAAAAACGGTACACAAACTGGAAAAGGTCCTTCTAAAAATAAGTTTTTCCGAAATGAAAGTAAATTATAGAATACTACAAAAAGTACTAGAACGGTGTAATCACTGCAAGCATAGGCTAGGCTATTTTTTAAACGGTGGCGTTGCGCATCTATTTTGTTCTTCCGCTGCAAGCATAGACTATAGTTCAACATCTTTTTACTTTCCAATGACTGACAAATTTAATTTTATAGAATTATATAGGAAGACTGAAACAGAAGAAAATGCAGTAAATTTTTTACAAGAATATAAATTAATACCGAAAGAAAAACAGTGTCCTAGAAAACATCAAATGCTAATAAGCCTAACTTAACCTAACCTAACCTAACCTAACCTAAGTATTTCTCGATGAAATGGTTTATAATTTTGAAATCAGCGTGAAAAACTGTACATATCACGTTGTTTTCATAAAAATCGGAAACAGTTAATGAAACAGGAAAGACTCCACAAAAGTTATCCCAATTATATCAAACGCCTGCTAAGCAAAGGAACAGCCCTCCGGCTATTGGTCATTGCTGTGACACGTGTTGCTCACTGATTGGTTATTCGAAATGTTGTGTTGTTCTGTGATTAGTCTAAAGGTGGTCAGGTGATTTCGCAGTGGCTGACAAATGAAAAATTGTTATTTTCTTTCATTGTTTCATGTGCTCTGTTGATGTTTGGTGTCAAGGTACTTTTCTGCTGGATCTACTGTGTATATTAACTTCTTTTGTCGAAAACATTCATTGCTTTCGCGTTTTAACTTCAATAATGTCTAGAAAATGTGTAACCAGTGCCGATTTATTTTGTTATGTGTGTGGCGAACTAACATTGAAATCCCCAAAGCAAACATTTACCCCTCTGGTTACAAATGCATATGAATTATATTTTGGATGCAAAGAGGGTGATCAGGACAGAAGCTGGGCTCCCCACATATGTTGCAATTCGTGTGTAAGGAGCTTAAGAGCGTCGTTACAAAGTTCACGTCCATCAATGCCGTTTGCTGTCCCTATGGTCTGGAGAGAGCCAAAAGATCATGTTTGTGACTGCTACTTTTGTTTAACAAATATACGAGGTTCCTCTTCGAAATCAAAACATGCAATACGATATCCAAACCTGCCATCAGCTATGCGACCAGTTCCTCATGATGAAACCCTGCCAGTTCCTAAGCCACCAAAAGATTGGACTTTGGACGAGGAATATTGCCACTCCGAAATTGAAATTAAACCACAAGCAGCCAGTGAGCTTGCAGCTCCAGAACTTCTACCATCTACATCATCGTCACCTCACCTTATTACACAGGTAGAACTAAATGATCTCGTGAGAGACTTGAATCTTTCGAAACAACAGGCTGAACTTCTAGGATCTAGGCTGCAAAGGTGGAATCTTTTAGAAAAGGGCACCAACATAAAACTTCATGTAGAAAGCGTCAGGATGATTTCATTACCTTTTTTCTACAAGCGATGGTATTGTGTTTTGTAATGATGTAGAAAATTTAATGGAGTCTTTAGGGCATCAACACAAGCCGGAGGAATGGCGTCTCTTCATTGCTTCCTCCAAATTAATTTTGAAGGCAGTGCTTCTACACAACGGAAATACTTATCCTTCTGTCCCAATTGCACATGCAGTCCACATAAAAGAAACATGAGAATATGCGTATTTTACTTAGATCCATTAACTATAATAAATATAAGTGGAATATTTGCGGTGATTTAAAAGTTATAGCCTTCTCCTTGGAATGCAGCAAGGGTACACAAAATATTGCTGCTTTTTATGCGAGTGGGACAGTCGCACTAGAGACCGCCATTTTGTCTGTAAAGATTGGCCTCCCAGAATAAGTTCTGTTCCAGAACAGACAAATATTTCCAATAAGCCTTTAATAGATCCAAAAAAAGTGTTATTGTCACCACTTCACATCAAACTGGGCTTGATGAAAAATTTTGTGAAAACTATGGACAAGAACAGTGTGGCGTTTATTTATTTGAGGAATATATTTCCAAGGTTAATCGAAGCTAAAATCAGATAAGGAATTTTTGTTGGCCCACAAATAAGGAAAGTTATGAAGGATACCAATTTTGACAGCAAATTAAATGAGGTGGAAAAAACAGCATGGGTGGCCTTCAAATCGGTTTGTTCAAACTTCCTTGATAAAGTCAAGTCTGACGATTATGTTACTGTGGTGAATGAGATGTTAAGGTGCTATAAATCTATGGGTTGTAATATATCTTTCAAGGTGCATTTCCTTGACTCTCATTTAGATTTCTTTCCAACCAAATTTGGAGCCGTTAGCGACGAGCACGGCGAAAGATTCCATCAGGAGATAACCATTATTGAAAAGCAGTTCTAGGGAAGGTGGAATTCCAGTATGTTGGCTGAATATTGCTGGTTTCTCACTAGGGAAACTCCCGAGAGTATGTACAAACGAAAAACATCAGCAAAAAGATTTTAATTGTTGTTCTGATCTTGTAATAATTATGTTGAGGTATTCAATATATTCTAATCTGTATGTCCATTCTTCTAAGAAAGTTGTGGCAATTCATTCAGCTTCGAAGGGTTCCTCTTGCGGACAGCTTTTTTCAAATCAAACTATAAATTCTTAATCAAATTTAGAGCTGGGCTTTGACTGGGCCAATCGAGAAGCTTGAAATTCTTTTGGTGAAGTCATTTTATGCAGAGGCGTATTAACCAATAGGCCTTGAAAGCCTGAGCCTACAGCGCAACAATCTGAGGGTGCATAAATTTAATATATATATATATATATATATATATATATATATATATATACTTACTTAATTACTTACTTTAGGTGCATACTTTAGGTGAGTTCGAACGACGGTTCAGGATCGTCCTACGGTCGACCTCTCTCTCTCTCTCTCTCTCTCTCTCCGGCGGGCGAACTTTGTTAGCCTCAGGGATAGCGTAGGAGAGATGGAGTTAGAAGTCGGCGGCGATGTTGAGGGAGTGTGGAGTGCATTCCGGGACGAGTTTATGGTGCTGCAGTCTGCTGCCTACCCTCAAAACCGGTCACCCCTGCTTCAACGCAGCCTAAGTGGTTCAATCGGGACATCGCTTCGGCTATCCGAAATAGGAAAGTAGTGCATAGGAGGGCGAAGGCCAATCGTTCCCATGAGAACACTGAAGCGTATGTCCGCCTGTGTAGGGAAATGAAGTCGAAGGTTAGACTAGCGAAACGTAACGAAGAACTACGGGTGGCAAGCCTATGTAAGGGGAACCCTAAGGAGTTCTTCAGTTATGTTAATAGTAGAAAGCCCATTAGAAGCATGATAAAGGACCGAAGCGGCGTTCTGCGGACCTCCGACGCGGACATCGCCAATGTGCTGAATGAGTACTTTGCGGGAGTGTTCACCAGGGAGGACACCCGCATCATCCCCGAGCCAGGCGTGAGGCACGAAGGTGCTGGCCTGGATAGTGTTCGATGTACCGCGACAGTCGTTGCCGATAGAATAGACAAACTGAGCGCGTTTAAGGCTCCTGCGCCAGACCAGTTTCTCCCCAGAGTGTTGCGGGAGGTGCACGACCAGGTGGCTCCCCACCTGGCTACAGTCTTCAACAAATCGTTGGAGACGGGCCAGGTGCCTGATGACTGGAGGGAAGCCAACGTGACCCCTATCTTTAAGAAAGGGGATCACGAAAGTCCAGGGAATTATCGTCCCATTAGTCTCACTTCAGTTGTAGATAAATTATTAGAGGGGATAATAGCCGATAGGATCGTTGACCATTTGGATTCCTACAAGCTGCTTGGGGACTCCCAACATGGGTTTAGACGGCATAGGTCGTGTCTCACCAACTTGCTCGAGTTTTTCCACGTCATATTGGGTGAGTATGATAAGAGTAGGGCGATTGATATACTTTATCTCGACTTTCAGAAAGCCTTTGATAAGGTACCTCACCGCCGGCTAATGGCGAAAGTGCGCGGGGTATCGGTGGGGAAATAGATAGGTGGATTGAAAACTGGCTGAAGAATAGGCGGCAGAGGGTTGTAATTAAAGGTGCTAGTTCGGGTTGGGCCTCGGTCACTAGTGGGGTTCCTCAGGGTTCCGTTTTGGGGCCGCTGTTGTTTATCATTTACATAAATGATATAGACGGTGGCATCGTCAGTCGGATCGCCAAATTCGCTGATGACACCAAGCTTGGGGCCAATGTTGGGACGCCGGAGGCGATCGAGCAACTGCGTGCGGACCTAGGTAGGATAGGAGAGTGGTCCGAAAAATGGCAAATGCCGTTTAACTTGGGTAAATGCAAGGTGATGCACATTGGCTACGCCAATCCCAAGTCGGACTACTCGATGTTAGGAAGTAATATCGAGGCGACTGATTTGGAAAAGGACTTGGGTGTACTAATTAGCAGCGACCTTAAGTTTACCAAACAAAAACAATGCGTAGAGGTGGAAAAGAAAGCCCAGAAGCTGTTGGGTTATATCAGGAGGCAATTTCAGTTTCGGAACAAGGAGATTGTGCTCTCTCTGTACAATTCCCTGGTTCAGCCGCACCTGGAGTATGCAGTGCAGTTCTGGTCGCCCACCCTCAGGAAAGATATTGAGAGGCTGGAGCGAGTGCAGGCGAGGGCCACAAAGTTAATCCCTTCCGTTAGGCATATGGGCTACAATCGACGGTTACGCGCCCTGAACTTGTTTTAGCTGGAAACTCGGAGGCTGCGCGGTCAACTCATCGAGGTTTTCAAGCTCTTACGCGGGTTCAACGATGTCGATTTTAGAAGCATGTTTAGTTTAAATGATAACCCAACTCGCAACAATGGTTGGAAGTTGGATTTGAAACGGTTTAGGACTAGTGTGTGTGGGAATTACTTTACGTATAAGATCTGTGACACGTGGAACAGGTTACCTTCAGAAGTTGTGAAGAGTTCCTCTGTGGATCAGTTCAAGAAAAGGTTAGACCAAATCTTGCACACTATTTGAGGGTGTAGAAAATTTTCCCTGGCAATGTTGCCATTGGTACCTCCTCGGTATGGGCCGCAAGGCCTTTTGAGGTACTTCTTTTCCTTGTAACTCCTTGTAACTCTCTCTCTCTCTCTCTCTCTCTCTCTCTCTCTCTCTCTCTCTCGATCAGTTCAAGAAAAGGTTAGACGAAATCTTGCACACTATTTGAGTGTGTAAAGACATTTAGGACCTCAGTCTGCGGAAATTTCTTTTCCTATAAAATAGTTAATATCTGGAACCAACTTCCCTCAAAGGTTGTTTCCAGTCAAAGTGTAAATCTGTTTAAAAATAGGCTAGACAAAGTACTGAACACACTCATAGTTTAAGATTAAAACCTCAGAAAACTCTGCAGGAGTTCGCTTGCTCAGTCTCTGTGAGCAAGCTAAATATAGAGCTATTTATATATTCTCCACTTTCCTGTAAAATTTCCTTGGCTACTTTTCCAGGGTCAAGGTATTTTCTTCAACCTTTTTCCGTACCTGCCTCTGGCAGGGAGGGAGCGGAGGGTGGGGAGAGAGCCTTCTACTTTTCTATCCAGTTTTCTACTACTGCTAGCATAGTTGAAAGACAAAATTTTCCCTGGCACCCGTTGCCATTGGTACCTCCTCGGTATGGGCCGCAAGGCCTTTTGAGGTACTTCTTTTCCTTGTAACTCCTCCTTGTAACTCTCTCTCTCTCTCTCTCTCTCTCTCTCTCTCGAATTGGTGGCCTTCCACTTGAAGACACTTTCTGACGCGTTGAATGCATGATGTTTGAGCATTCCTTAACACATTGGTACTGATTTTGGCACACTCAGATGTGATCTTATCCTTTAGAGAACGTATGGTTCTGGGTCGATTAGCATAGACTACCGACTTGAGATGGCCCCACAAGAAAAAGTTAAGAGGCGTCAGGTCTGGAGACCTAGGTGGCTATTCGACGGCCCTCGCCGTCCGATCCACTTGCTTGGGAATGTTTCATCTAAAGAGCTCCAGACGATGGTTGCGAAATGTGGTGGTGCACCATCCTACTGAAACCACATCTCCGCCCGTTCTGCCATTGGAATATCGTCTAGTATGGGTATTAGAAATATTTGCAGCATATGCAGATATGTTTCACCTGTTACAATGCCTTCGAAAAAGTACGGACCAATTAACCGATCCCCCCAGAGCGCAGCCCACACCATAATTCGTGGATCGAATTGCACATGTCCTTCCTCCATCCAGTGGGGGTTCTCATTGGCCCAATAGTGTGCAATATGCCTATTGACACGACCGCTGAGGTGAAATATTGCTTCGTCGCTGAACATGATCCTTCGTTGAAGCTGTCGATGTTGTAGAAACCACTAGCAGAACTCTACACGACGCGACGGTCTGTTTCGTTACCGTGCAATTCCTGAACGAGTTGGACTTTGTAGGGGTGGAAACGAATTGTTGTAAGAATTCGTTAAATGGATCTTCTGGAGACACCCGTTTCCTGGGATAACTTTCTTAAGGACTTACGTGGGCTATTTTTGAGGTGATTGAGTACCGTTAGTGATGTTGCTGCATCGGTTGAACTTTTTGGCCGGCCACTACGCGGCCTGAACAACTGGGGCCTCTCAGGGTGTTTGTCATTAAAGGCAGTAGCAACTGATCGGTATGTGTTACCACGCCTTGCACACATTAAAACTATCTCCACCCGTTCATCTATTGTCAATTTCTGTGCCATAAGTTCAACAACAAATCTGAAAAGAACAAAACACATATTAAAACACAAATTATTAAAATGTGCCTATGGTCCCTGACTTTTGCGCCACCCTATATATATATATATATATATATATATATATATATATATATATATATATATATATTATATATATATATAATATATATATATATGTGTGTGTGTGTGTATATATATAAATATATATATAATATATATATATATTTATCATCGACGATTGTTGATGAAGTGATTTTCCAGATGGGCGAACAAGTTCAAAAGAAAATAAATGTAGAACTGAAAGCTGCGAAGTTCTTTTCTATTAGTGTGGAATCAACACTCGATTTTGCTCACATCGATCAACTAACTTTCATAATACACTATGTTCATCCGGACGGTTCACCTGCTGAGCGATTTATTACTTTTCTACCTAATCATGGCCGGCTAAAGGCCCTGGCTAACCGGGCGGTTGCCTGGCCCGCAATGTGTTGGTGGGCGCCAAAAAACGGAAAGCAAAAACTTAATAAATGAATAAAAAGATATCCAAAATATAAAAATCGTCTGACATGCAGTCAAATTGTTCAGGAGTGTCTATTTTATTTCTTATTGTTGTGGCGAGAAACCTATATTCCTATATTTGTAGATTTTTTTATCACTATGGAAAAAATTATTAAAATGGTAAAATGTTTTAAGGGCGCTGAAATTCAATTTGCCCAGGACGCTGACAAACCTCGAACCAGTGCTGTACTTAATCCAGGTCATAAAACTGAACAACTATCAGAGGCCGTGATGAAAACTCTACAGATGTTACAAGTTTGTGTTGACGATTGTCGCGGTCAAAGCTATGACAATGCAAGTAACAGGTCTGGTTAATACAGTGGGCTCCAAGCTAGGATACAAAAGATCAATCTTCTAGCTGTTTGCATACAGTGTTCAGCTCACACTCTGAATTTTATTGGATTATCTGCCGCTGGTTCCTATCAATATGCATCTACGAGTGTTTCTTTGTGAAGGAAATTAGCTGCCCATCGAAATTCCTACAAATACCCCCCAATTATCTCCCGCGGCACAAGTCGCGAGCACCAATCAGTGAGAAGTATACATCGTGCCACATCCCCTATCCCCCGAAGTAACAGAATACTTTCCCTCACTCTGCTGGAGTCAACCGCCACCCACTACTTCCCATAATACCCTTTTTGAGTCAGTTTTGTGCACCATCGACTACCCTTTATCAGTAACATGGAAGTGGTAAATAAATTCCTACAACTCTGTGGTATCTGCAACACTGCAACAGATGAGGCAAAGGCAATGAGGTGCGATCTCTGCCAGTTGCTTTTTTATTTCAGATGCCTAGAATAGGAAGATGAAAAAATCTCCTTCATAACGAACGCAAAGCAACTTAATGGGATAAACTTTTCCTGCGAAAACTGCATGACCGAAATAAACTCTTTTACGATATTTAAAGCAGAAAGAGTCTACGAGAAGAAAATAAAAGAGGAAAGTCTGAATAAAGAACAGAGGAAAACAGTAGAAACGAAGAAAGGCGAAGTAAAAATAAATCAAATACCATCAAAGAACGAGGCCGAAACCATACAGGCAACAGATAGTATAAAGAAAACAGATAGTATAAAGGCAATGAAGGACATTATCACAAATAGCACAAATAGGAAAAGATAAGCGGGCAATCAAGAAAACGGACTGAAACTGTCCCCAAATAAGAAGCAAAAACCAAGTGTCTCGAGTAAATATGGGGAAGGAATTATATGCAGATATTTTACAAGATAATTGCAGATATAAAAGAGAATGTATACATGGACATCCCCCAATATGTAATTTCTTCTATAATAATGGTCATTGTAAATTCAGAAACAGATGCAGATTCTACCACCTGGACATCTGCAGGACTTACGCAAAATATGGAACCTGCAAATACGGGAAAAAAATGCTACTATTAACATCTCCCGACGAACCCAAAGGACAAAAGGACAAAGGACAAAGTTTAAAAGACAATAAGAATAACAATAATAATAGGAATAACAATAAGAACAAAAAGCGAACAAATTTTTTTTTCAACATCGCAGACACGATACGGATGCTAAATGTCATACAACGCATGCAGTTGATACAGCTGGAAACTCCCGAGCCAAACCACTTCTGGACAAGAAGCTACCAGAGAGGTAGGCGGAAACAGATCTCTCTCGGAGGACCATAAGGCAACGAAACAAGCGATATCGAAGGAAAACGAACTTGAAATGCAGAAGGGGCAACGAAAAACAAAGACCATAAATATTGTCATGACTAATATTCAAGGAATAAGACCAAACCAATCACTCAACAATTTCGTACCTGAAAGGATTTATGAACGAAACAAGGGCGGACATCGCATGTCTCACAGAAACTCATCTTAAGGATTGCCAAAGAAATTGTGAAAACTGCGAACATTGCATTGATAAGAAAAATAAATATAGAGGGTTTCAACTTACTAAGAGCTGATAGAACAGCGAGACGTAAAGATGGCTGTGCTATAATGTACATGAAAGTCATATGAGAGAGACGGTAATAAGTAAATCAAACATCTTTGTGGAACTCCAAGCAGTGAAAATAGAAAAACTAAGCGTGATACTGACAGTAATCTATAGACCTCCAAACACTCCAACCGAAAAATTTTCAGATGCCAGTAGTGATGATATCAGAAACCTAATAAAGGCCATAAACCCTCCATTCCTCAATATAATGCTCTGCGAAGATTTTAATTTCCCATTTATAAAATACAAAAGGGTGGATAGGAATATTATATATATATATATATATATATATGAAAATTATTTCACGAAAGTAACACGTGAAAAATATTTATGATGAATAAAACCACGAAGGAAAGGAAACACAAAATGGTGCTCAAGCGCTTTCGTCTAATGACATCCTCAGGAACACTGAAGTACATAAAAAGGTTAAGCCTATATATAGGTTACAGAAAGAAAAAAAGAAAAAATAAATAACATACATACACACACACATACATATATATATATATATATATATATATATATACATACATATCTATATATACAAATACATACATACATACATACATACATATATATACAATAAACAGAGAAGTAAAAATTAAAAATTAAAAATTAAAACCTTAAAGGATTACCAGTGAGGCGTACAGATTTGTAAGGAAAAATATCGATTTTTAGCACAAGATCAAATGGATTATAAAAATACAAATTTATACTGGAACTCTGCCCGGGTTTTAACACACTGCTGCCTATGGTCAGGTTTCGATATATATAAAAAAATAAAATGCAAATTAAAAGTTAATCGATTTTTAGCACAAGATCAAATGGATTATAAAAATACAAATTTATACTGGAACTCTGCCCGGGTTTTAACACACTGCTGCCTATGGTCAGGTTTCGATATATATAAAAAAATAAAATGCAAATTAAAAGTTAATAAAGTAGAAGACAAGTTTACCAAAGATTTAATGTTTTACCCTTCTTATCTAAATCTGTTTTAAAGGAATTCAAACTAACAGGATCGAGTTGAAAAAGACCTTTGCTTATGTTGAAGTTATTTGAAAGTTGGATAATGGCAGACTCAAGAATATTTCTATTAACAATGTTGCTTGAATGGAATAAAACTGAAGCATTATTCCAATCAATACAGTGGGCTAACTCTGACAAATGGACAAAAAGGGCACTGGACAACTGTCCTGTTCTAACGGAATATTGATGCTGTTTTATACGTGTGTGCAAATCCTTTCCCGTCTGACCTATGTAAAAGGAATCACATTGTTTACAACCAATTTTATAGATAATGCCTGAATTATTGGTAGGGCTATTTTTTACTATGATATTTTTCACAATATTGTTATATGAAAATACTACATTAATATCCAAAAGTTTAAGTACATTAGCAATGCCTAAAAAGCCCGGGAAAAATGGAAGTACTAAAATATTTTTTGACAAAGTACGTGTTAATATTGACACGATAGAAAGTTCGTTTTGCCTTGTTGAGACAAGATTCCATAAACGCAGATGGATAACACAAATCACTTCCAATACCGTTGATTTTTTCCAATTCAGCATCGATGTATTCCGGACTGGCGATCCTAAGGGCGCGGAGAAACATTGATGAAAATATGGCCTTCTTAGTGGGGGTATCATGTCCCGAGTAAAAGTGTACGTAGGACAAATTGTTTGTCGTTTTCCGATAGATACTAAACTTAAAACCTGGGCTTTCCCTATGTACACGCACATCCAAAAATGGGATTGAATTGTCTTGCTCAACTTCTAAAGTAAACTTAATGGAGGGGACTTGATCATTTAACTGAAGGAGGAAGCTATCCAGGTCACGATTCATGGCCAGATACACAAAATATCGTCGACGTACCGCAACCAAGGGATGCCAACCCCCAGGATTCTCGGAATATAGGTAATTTCGAAAAACTCCATATAAATATTGGAGAGGAGGGGCGATAAGGGGTTGCCCATAGCCATCCCAAAAACTTGTTGATAATACTCGTTATTGAAAGTGAATTTACAGTCTTTGATGCAAAGCTTAATGAGTTCCAAAACAATGTGTGAAGGTAGTGGCAGGTCATACTTATGTAATTCTTGGGAGAGAAAGTCAAGCATATCGTCAATCGGCACTTTTGTAAACAATGAACAAACATCAAAACTGATCAATTTATCGTTAGTTTCAGTACGTGCATTATTCAATTTTTCCGTAAGATCCATGGAATTTTTTACATGTGAATCAGAGATAGTTCCGAGAATGGGGGACAAGACTTTGACAAGCCATTTGGAGAGTTTATAAGTAATAGAACCCACCGAGCTAATAATAGGGCGCATAGGGTTACCAGGTTTGTGGGTTTTAATAAGACCGTAAAGGTAGGGCAGAGCAGGTGAAGTGGACATGAAAAGCGGAATTAAGTCCTTATGATTAACTTTTAATTTGCATTTTATTTTTTTTATATATATCGAAACCTGACCATAGGCAGCAGTGTGTTAAAACCCGGGCAGAGTTCCAGTATAAATTTGTATTTTTATAATCCATTTGATCTTGTGCTAAAAATCGATTAACTTTTAATTTGCATTTTATTTTTTTTATATATATCGAAACCTGACCATAGGCAGCAGTGTGTTAAAACCCGGGCAGAGTTCCAGTATAAATTTGTATTTTTATAATCCATTTGATCTTGTGCTAAAAATCGATATTTTTCCTTACAAATCTGTACGCCTCACTGGTAATCCTTTAAGGTTTTAATTTTTAATTTTTAATTTTTACTTCTCTGTTTATTGTATATATATGTATGTATGTATTTGTATATATAGATATGTATGTATATATATATGTGTGTGTGTGTGTATGTATGTTATTTATTTTTTCTTTTTTTCTTTCTGTAACCTATATATAGGCTTAACCTTTTTATGTACTTCAGTGTTCCTGAGGATGTCATTAGACGAAAGCGCTTGAGCACCATTTTGTGTTTCCTTTCCTTCGTGGTTTTATTCATCATAAATATTTTTCACGTGTTACTTTCGTGAAATAATTTTCATATAATGAACACCACGCGTTCCTTCGGCTTGCTGTTCCCTCTCTTGTCTCCGTTTGTGTCCGTGTTTTCTTCTACATTAATGAAGGGGCATGCAATTCGTATCCGACGGAAGTTTCTTACTAAGTGTCTGGAGGAGCAAGTTCTTCCCAAATCCCTGCTTCCGATTCGCCTCAGACAAATTGACGACCATCCGTTCAACAACTTCAGCAGATTAATTTTAAAGAAACATATTGAAGTCACCAGACAAAATGAGTGGTCCGCCTTCAAAAATTTAAACATCGCCAAACATAATTTTGTAACCGTTATTCCCCAACCGTGGATCCAACCTTTGTTTGATGAAATTTACAACGAGTTGCGTCAGAGAACTACTTCACTTCGTAACATTTTGGATCGAAAAATTAAAAGTCTCATTCGAGATAGTCAGTGGAGTAAAAAAGCAAGCTCAAAGTGTGTTTTGAACCTTTCTTCGAAAAACATTAGTGACGATGCAAAAAGTGCCCTTGGATATGGTATGTCCTTTTTTATTGTTAAAAAACCTTCGGCTTTACAAATTTGTTACAGTCTCGCGTGTTTTGAAAAACAGTGTAATCTCCCTCAGTATTTGTTTAACATAGTTAAAGGCCTCGTTTATAGTGCGGCGAATGGTAATTACGAAGATAACTTTCCTAAACGTTTTCGCAATAGCCTCTCACAATTAAAAAAAGATGGGGAGCTCCATATTACTAAAGCAGACAAGGCTAACACCATAGTTATTATGGACAAAGTGGACTACATCGGAAAGATGAACGAGCTTCTCCAGGACCCCGCCACATACAGCAAACTTAGGAAGAACCCGCAGGATGACGTCATCAAATCATTTAATAGTGGCTTGAAACGCCTTCTCAAAGATCATAAGGACTTAATTCCGCTTTTCATGTCCACTTCACCTGCTCTGCCCTACCTTTACGGTCTTATTAAAACCCACAAACCTAGTAACCCTATGCGCCCTATTATTAGCTCGGTGGGCTCTATTACTTATAAACTCTCCAAATGGCTTGTCAAAGTCTTGTCCCCCATTCTCGGAACTATCTCTGATTCACATGTAAAAAATTCCATGGATCTTACGGAAAAATTGAATAATGCACGTACTGAAACTAACGATAAATTGATCAGTTTTGATGTTTGTTCATTGTTTACAAAAGTGCCGATTGACGATATGCTTGACTTTCTCTCCCAAGAATTACATAAGTATGACCTGCCACTACCTTCACACATTGTTTTGGAACTCATTAAGCTTTGCATCAAAGACTGTAAATTCACTTTCAATAACGAGTATTATCAACAAGTTTTTGGGATGGCTATGGGCAACCCCTTATCGCCCCTCCTCTCCAATATTTATATGGAGTTTTTCGAAATTACCTATATTCCGAGAATCCTGGGGGTTGGCATCCCTTGGTTGCGGTACGTCGACGATATTTTGTGTATCTGGCCCATGAATCGTGACCTGGATAGCTTCCTCCTTCAGTTAAATGATCAAGTCCCCTCCATTAAGTTTACTTTAGATGTTGAGCAAGACAATTCAATCCCATTTTTGGATGTGCGTGTACATAGGGAAAGCCCAGGTTTTAAGTTTAGTATCTATCGGAAAACGACAAACAATTTGTCCTACGTACACTTTTACTCGGGACATGATACCCCCACTAAGAAGGCCATATTTTCATCAATGTTTCTCCGCGCCCTTAGGATCGCCAGTCCGGAATACATCGATGCCGAATTGGAAAAAATCAACGGTATTGGAAGTGATTTGTGTTATCCATCTGCGTTTATGGAATCTTGTCTCAACAAGGCAAAACGAACTTTCTATCGTGTCAATATTAACACTCGTACTTTGTCAAAAAATATTTTAGCACTTCCATTTTTCCCGGGCTTTTTAGGCATTGCTAATGTACTTAAACTTTTGGATATTAATGTAGTATTTTCATATAACAATATTGTGAAAAATATCATAGTAAAAAATAGCCCTACCAATAATTCAGGCATTATCTATAAAATTGGTTGTAAACAATGTGATTCCTTTTACATAGGTCAGACGGGAAAGGATTTGCACACACGTATAAAACAGCATCAATATTCCGTTAGAACAGGACAGTTGTCCAGTGCCCTTTTTGTCCATTTGTCAGGGTTAGCCCACTGTATTGATTGGAATAATGCTTCAGTTTTATTCCATTCAAGCAACATTGTTAATAGAAATATTCTTGAGTCTGCCATTATCCAACTTTCAAATAACTTCAACATAAGCAAAGGTCTTTTTCAACTCGATCCTGTTAGTTTGAATTCCTTTAAAACAGATTTAGATAAGAAGGGTAAAACATTAAATCTTTGGTAAACTTGTCTTCTACTTTATTAACTTTTAATTTGCATTTTATTTTTTTATATATATCGAAACCTGACCATAGGCAGCAGTGTGTTAAAACCCGGGCAGAGTTCCAGTATAAATTTGTATTTTTATAATCCATTTGATCTTGTGCTAAAAATCGATTAACTTTTAATTTGCATTTTTTTTTTTTTTATATATATCGAAACCTGACCATAGGCAGCAGTGTGTTAAAACCCGGGCAGAGTTCCAGTATAAATTTGTATTTTTATAATCCATTTGATCTTGTGCTAAAAATCGATATTTTTCCTTACAAATCTGTACGCCTCACTGGTAATCCTTTAAGGTTTTAATTTTTAATTTTTAATTTTTACTTCTCTGTTTATTGTATATATATGTATGTATGTATGTATGTATGTATTTGTATATATAGATATGTATATATGTATATATATATATATATATATATATATATATATATATATATATATGTGTGTGTGTGTGTGTATGTATGTTATTTATTTTTTCTTTTTTTCTTTCTGTAACCTATATATAGGCTTAACCTTTTTATGTACTTCAGTGTTCCTGAGGATGTCATTAGACGAAAGCGCTTGAGCACCATTTTGTGTTTCCTTTCCTTCGTGGTTTTATTCATCATATATATATATATATATATATACCAGGAAAAAGGCGGGAGTAGCATGATCGCAAAATGGTAGAGTGCAAATTGCAATGCAATGTTGATCAAACGTTGCAACAAAAAAAAATATTGGCATCCGGTGGTGGCACCCATCGGGGGAGATGGGTATGCAAGCAACGGGAAGGGTGTTTAGCCCCCAAGCTGCATGAAGGGGGGAGAAGGGGTTGGTCCGGGAGAATGGCCTCCCCCCAAAAGGGGTTCCCTGACTCAGGAAGGTAACCTAACAGAGAGAGGAGAGGAGAGATGATGTTTTTGCTGGTATATCGCATCGCATCCTGAACTTATTGGCAGCCTCAGTTAGCTTAGAAGTCTTAATCAGCCAGTTGACTTAATCTGGCTTAGAAGGCGTAACCAGCCATTTGGCGTAGTGGATACATGTATCCACACATGCATCGTTTATATATTCCCATCATCCCAGTTATTTCTAGCGTATAATTTCGTATATATATATATATATATATATATATACACCCAGGAAAGCACTTATTTCAATTAATGTTTATTAAATAAAAAGCACAACTATATCATTCTGTTTATTTAGTCGAATTATTTAACATGGAAATAGTTTAACATACATTTATTAGAAATATATAGGATGTAAATATACAATAAAAAAAAAATAAAAAAAAATAAAATAATGATAATAATAGAAGAATTCTATACAGCAAAAAAAAAAAAAAAAAAAATATATATATATATATATATATATATATATATAAGAATTAAAAATAATAATAATAGTCCAGGAGAAATCTATACACACGTTTAATATATGTACGCACAAATACACACTTAGGTATATATAAACTTCAAAATATATGTAAACTTGGATGATATATACATCAAAATGTACGTGCTTTATGTTCTACGACGCTTAATTAAAATACTAAACTCGCATGTGATCGAGTCTACAGTTACATCTTCGTTACTTTGTACTATGCGATAAATACTATTTAACATTATTTCACCATTCAAAGTATGCGGGTGTTTATATTCGACATAAAGGGCGTTCAACTCGTTTAACATTATTTTTGTACCCACTTTACAACTGGGTGGGAAGTTATCACTCTCTTTAAACACGGATAGAATACAATCAAACGCACGCACAAAGAGGGCATCGTTTGCCACAACATCATTACTAAATTCAAGTTTATAAACACTCCTTTCCAAACAACGGTTTATTCTTTCCAATCCGAGGTTTTCAACCGTGAATTCTTCTTCACAACGCATATCGGCAATTGAAATAATCTAAGTCGTGTCGACAACTGCTCGTTATATAAAGAAATAGCTCTTCAGGGTGAACAGTGTAGGTGAGCTTAGCCGTGTACCGCTCAAGTCCTTTGTACCAAAGTTTAAGATATTTCGAAGAGTCTATACCTTTAAAATACGCCTCCAGTTCCAAGCCATTCTCGCCTTGTTCAGTCCTACACTCGATAAACCCGTCGAGCAGAGCGGTGCATGCGTATTCAAAAACCGTGTCAAAATAAAGCGGAACGGCAATACGTGCGTCTAATATAGGCTTTAGCTTGCGGAAACCGACGATTTCAAACATTCTGTCGAGGACGAAACGGTTTCGCGTGGTGACAAGGACATTGCTATCAGACACATTCTTCCACATCAGTCGTATATCAATGCATGGCTGGTCGTGATTTATACACAACGTACAAATAATGGCATGTGAGGGTGCGTCACTAATCTGCTCTCTTCTTGTGCCTACACCTGCAGGAATTTTATAACGATCCTCGCCCCACTTCTCAACTATCACGAAGATTCTATTCATCTCCTCAACACTTAAATAAATAACATTCCGTTTACCAGAGTTTGTTTGTCTACAAGTCGTTTCAAGTACATAGTTAACGGCACCAGTTTTACGCCTGAACACACGCACTGACTTCGTCACGGACACATCGTATACAGCACTGAGGATACTGCTCAACAGAAGCTCCATCGTTTTCTATCGTGAGTAGTGTACGTCCAGTCGAGTCAAGCTCTGAGGTGACTATGAGCAGCCGGTGCTCGGTTTGGCTCGGTGGGAGATGTCACACGGGCCGTCATACCAAGCATTAGTGATTCGTGCACGGGGTTGTTCCAACATGAAAGAATCG